>WEKX01028239.1:1088724-1148311 GCA_013390025.1 Pitta sordida | reverse complement strand
AGAACAAGGGGACATGGCATTAAGCTATGCCGGGTTTAGACTGTGTGTTAGGAAGCAGTTTTTCACAGAGAGAGTGATCCCTCGGTGGAATGGTCTGCCCAGGGAGGTGGTGGAGTCGCCATCCCTGGAGGTGTTTAAGAGAAGACTGTATGAGGAGTTTAGTGACATGGTCTAGTTGGTGGGAGTCTGTTTGGGAGTTGGACTAGATGATCCTCTGGGTCCCTTCCAACTTGGAGGAACTTGTGAACTTGTGAACATATTCATCGAGATGATGCTCCAAAGATGGTTTCCAGCTCTCACTCTGACTGTTTGTTAACGGGGAGAAAAAAAAAAAAGAAAAAAAAAGGCAGATTTCCTTTCCCATGTTGACTTCCCACATCACTTCTTCACAGCTTTTTTCAACCTGTTAAATCAGAATGATAAACGGTTATGAGAGGGCAAACCTCCCCTGTTTATTTTCCTGATCAAAAATTTGTGGCAGCTATTTTGAAACCCCTCTGTGGTAGTAGCTCACACACGTATCTTCCCCTTAGGCTCATGCAGGCACACAAAATGTTTACAAAGATGATATATAGGTTGTTGAGCATCCTGAGCCTCTGGTATGAGTCTGTAGCCCAGCTTCTAACACCTCGCACCTGGCAGAGACTTTCCAGTGCATCTAGAAAATTTTATGGGCTGCCTCTGTGTTATGAAACAAATAGAAATGGTCTTATCTCCTGTTCAGAATATCAGAAACCACAAATAGTTGTGCTAACCTTCGTCTGGCCATAGTGACGTCAGGCCAGTTGTTTTAAAAGTCTTTGAGAAGGAGGAAAATCCCAAGTGTAGCTGTTGGAAGGGTCAGACATCCCGCCTACGTAAGAATTCATTTTCTCCAGAGCCAGTGTCCCTGCTTTTTAAGCATTTCACTGGGTTGGGATGAATTTGTCTCCCTTGAGGTCTCTGCCTCTCTGCACTGATGAGAGAAGGAGCTGTGTTGATACATATAGCTAGACTCCAGACCTTTGAACAATTAAAACTAAATAGGATTAAATTAACTAATTTTGATTTTTTTTCACCTATTGTAACAATTGGGAATAATCTGCCTAACCTTCTTTCTTCTCAGCAGTTTGTAGATATTAAATTTTATCACTTTTAAGTTTCAATTTTTTTAGCACAAACTATAATGTATATTACCAGTGGAAATATTTCGGTATGGTAGAGGCTTCACCACATGCTTCAGTTGTTTTTATATCCCTTATTGCTGTGCCATCTTAATGTAATTTTCTGCAGACTCCCGTGTTATTAACCTGCATTCATCATTTATATCCCTCTCCTGAGGCTTGTTGTAAGACTCCCTAGAAGAAGATAAACAAATTATAGATACAGGAATTAATTGTTGCTTCATTGGAGCGCCCCAATCAAGGAACTTGAGGAACATTGGTTGGAGTGAAGCAGCCCACAGGCCACACTGATGGGCACAGTAGGAAGAAGGTTGAATAAAACTGGAGAAAACCATATACAAGGAAACTTATAGATTAGAGCAGGAATGAAAATGAAAGGCAAGGAAAGTGAAAAAAACCAACATAATTCTGCAGACCTCTAAGGAATGAGGCTTTTTAAGCCAGATGTTAAACAATCATTCTACCATGGTTTGCTCCCCTTTGCACATCCAGCCTTTTCTACAAGCTATATCAGGCAGTTCCCCGCCCTTTTAGGATCAGGCATAGAAATCCCTTCTCCCTTGCAAGGAAGAGGAGTCAAAGTGGCTCAACCCTTCCAGGCAGATCCATGCTGTTCCTGTATCCTAACCTCATCTCCACGCCAGGACAGCTGCCCAAGGCTTGGGCAAAATCCTGGAGGAGGACAAGGGGAGAGTGGGGAAAAGGAAGCAGGATCACAGTGCTGTAAAGGAAGACGGTGTTGAAAGAACATTAGAGAGAGGAGGAAGGGGGAACAGGAGGGTGAAGTGAGTTCAGAGGAACGTAAGGCCACATCAAAGTAACTGTGTATTTTAAAGAAGCATATGGTGCCTTGAACCTCAGGGGAGCTGTGCTGTGCTACAGTAGGTAACGACAAAGAGTAGCAGACTGTCCCTTTCATTTTTGTTTGAAGTGGATAAAATACATAAGGGGAGAAATGAGTGACTGACCCAGTGTCCAACAGGAGCTCTGCATCAGAGCCACTGGCAGCATCCAAACTAGCCCCAGCCAGATGTGTCAGCAGTGAGGGACATCTGTCATCTGAGAGCATGATAAGACAGGGGGAAACCCAGGGGAAACAGGGAACTGTGACGAGGCAGAGGGTATGAAAAGGGCAAGGGATAGATGCAAAGTTTGGCTCCAGTAAGGATTGCTAGCCTGACCTCAAGTGTACACAGAGCCCATGAGAGAGTGAGAGCATGACTGAGTTCTTTGCTTGGAGCAAAAATAGCGGCTGTGAAAGAAACGGGAAAGAGGCAGGCAGACACAAAAGAGAAGAAAGCTGAGGAAGAAAGGAAAAGAACATGAAAACACTATCCTCAAAACTAAGGCAGACATGCTAGCCATATTAATTTCCAGTACAAATGGCCTTACTCCACTGCAGCTCAATGAGGGATCTGGCAACAACTAAGTTTACATTGTGTGTTTTTAATAATAATAATAACAAAAAAGCCAATGCCCAGAATTCAAAGTCAAAGGCTCAACTTAATTCTGCAGGAGGAACAGAAGGAGAAGCTTTGCATGGAGGTGAATGTGTTTTTCTCTGTCTGCAGAAGAGTTTTGTGGGTGGTTTTAAACAGTTTCAGTGGTGGAGCTGATAATTCTAAAAAAAAAAAAAAATCTCTTCTGCTATATTCTATGGTTATTTTTTAGCCACAGCTGTCAATCACATTGCTTTTTAAAGAAGGTAAGTGACAGTATCTCTGCTCTGAAGAGGCAACACAATGATGAGAAACAACTTGCCCAGTATCAGTAAGTACAGCATTTGTAAGGCAGGCAGTATCAGTAAGAACCCCCACCAACAGGGTTCCCGCCTGGCCCATGACTTCTCTGTGTCCACTCTGCGAGGACTGGGGGGGTGTTAGTGTTATCTGCTGGTGTGACAGCCAGAAAAATTCCTGCACCATGTTCAAAATCATAGGGTAGATTCCCATTTGCCCTGATTGCTCTGTGGCTAAAGCAAAGTGGACATTTCCATGCTGAAGCAAATTATGAGTATCTATACTGGAAATATGCAGTGGAATTACTGAATGCATTGGTGGAAGTCAGGTTTTTTGGATTCATTATGGTCATGCAGTGTATGATTGGGAGGAAACACTAAATGTTTAGGTCAATGATAGCTTATGTCTGAAATAGAAACCTCTGCCTAATTTTTATCCTTTTTCTTTATAGAAAGAAAATAAATTTAGACCTAATAGCAGCAACAACAATATCTGGAAATTAGGAAGATGATTTTCCCACTTGTGAAAACATAACCTCTACAGATTCTTTTGTACCTTCTCCTGTAGCATCTGGTGCTGGCCACACTCTGACACAAAATGCTGGGCTAGATCAGACTTGGGTGCAGTCCAGCTTGCAAATATCTGTGTTCTTAATAAGTTGTGAAATATTCTCACATTCTGCTTCTCAATCTGTATAGAAAAGTCCAAATAAAGCATATTCTTCTCCATTGAGAAATCTCACATTACATACTTTCTTATATTCTGAAGCAAAATTCCATTCAATGATCTCTTCAAAGCACTTGTACTCCTGACAGTGGTTTTGTAACGTGCTTATCAAGGTACTGTTTTCCCAGTGGAGGCCCACAGTTAATTACTATAGTCACAGAGTGTTTGCAGCAATGGCTCAAACACCTTGCCCTCCTCAAAGCTGTCTGGTCAGTTCATTCTTGAAACGACCACCTCCAGTAACAGAGTGGGTAGAGATGCTCCATTTGCTTTGCAGATTTTACTATGGAATGATTTAGCACCTTTGCTACTTCAAATTTGCAGTTTGTTAAACCAGAAACAAATAATCAGGAGATGAACCTGCAGCTTTTGAATCTGAATTCCATCATCCCATGGACAAATGTTTCTTTTTGTGCTACAAAAGAACGATAGATGAAGAACAGTTATTTGTTTAGAAACTGGAGAG
The DNA here is from genome assembly GCA_013390025.1 of Pitta sordida. Classification (NCBI taxonomy): domain Eukaryota; kingdom Metazoa; phylum Chordata; class Aves; order Passeriformes; family Pittidae; genus Pitta; species Pitta sordida. The sequence goes on along the minus strand of WEKX01028239.1, from coordinate 1,144,217 downwards.
GCCAAATTCATGCATGGGTGGAATTGTTCCTCTTCCTTATCTCCTTAAATTCTTTTCATATACTTTTTGCAATTACAAAAGTGATTGTGACTTTTACCACATGCATTCATCTTGCTTCACAGAAGAGAAATCTCCATGTTCCTTGACTGGTACCTTTAAAAAAAACAACAAACTATGTGATGAATAATCAGTACTCACACTTCATTGTGGAAAAATGCACTGTCCCAGGACACTGGCAGACAGAATTCAGTATCTGAATCACAACATCTAAAGAGCTACGAGGGAGAGATGCCAATTGACTTTGAGGGCCAGGCACAGAGATGATGCTTAATGTAATAAAGTGGTATATAATGAATCCAACCCTGCAGACACTGGTGAGCAGCTTGAGCTTTCAGATAATTCTGTGGAAATGATGAGGGAAAATTCAAATCCACATGGCAGTAGTTTTAGACAAAAATAAAACAACAAATAAAAGAACAACCTAAAATGGGACTCTTAAGATTTCCAGAAGCTAGAGTTTTATTAAGAAAAAAAAACACTGAATGTTTACCTGTTCTTGTATTTCATGTGCTTCCATGCCATTTAAGGAATTATGTAACATACAAAGGAAGATGACTAAGAAGAACAACCAAACCTCTGAATCCATATAACAAGACACAACAGAGAAAGCAATCAGCCAGATTCATCATCTTCATTTCATCCAATTTACACCTGCTGTAAAGCTGACCCTTGTAGGAAAAGAAATACCTGGCATCTATTGCCCAGTCATGGTATATTACAGTCCCTCTCCACAGACCACCAGTGGCCAATACATTGATTTTCAATCAGACCAAAAGCAACATCCTTAACACCACACCGGATTATTTCCCTGACTGTGACTCAGAGAACATTTCCTCTAGTTCTTGTGTTTTCCTTGGAGACATTTCAATCTAAGCATTGGCCAAGCTCATCCTGTGTTAGCTTTTGAAACATGACAAGGTAATAAATCAGAGCCATGGGTGAGCAGGGCAGCTGTGATACTGCAGTTTAGCAGGAAGGCTGTCATACAGAAGCTTCCCATTCTGCTCTTTGCAAGAAACAGTGTCTATGTCAAAACCATCCCCAGAGGTCAATAGGAAGGATCCCTCCTGTGATCACACACCCCAGACAATGATGGAGAAGGGGTACTAGGAGCCAGGCCATGGTTTCAGTTACAGATTTTCAAAATTAACATCGATGCCACACACATAGGACTCTATAGATACCGCTCCCCACAGATAAATCTTTGGCTTGGGTGCAAGAAACCCGTTTCTGCCCTGAGATGTCCCAGACTGGAGACAAGAAAGCAGTCTGGTGTTCAACAGAACTGCACTGCTGTAAAACTGCTGGCCAGTGGGCAGCCCCAAGGCACAGATTTTAAATGACAGGAAGAAAGTCTTTACTATGAGGGTGGTGAGGCACTGGTACAGGTTGTCCAGGTTGCCCCATCCCTGGAAGTTTTCAAAGTAAGGTTGGATGAGGCTTTGAGCAACTTGGTCTAGTGGAAGGTGTCCCTGCCCATGGCAGGACAGCTGAAACTAGGTGGTCTTTAAGGTCCCTTTCAAACTAAGTCTTTCTGTGATTCTATGAAACTGTCCCCATGTTCAAAGGTGCTACACCAAGTGCATCTGCTGCCCAACCCAGCCTCTTCCACATAACCCGGCACATGCTGGACTCCTCTCAACACTCCTCAGTCTGTTACAGTCTTTTTGAGAAAAAAGAAACTTTGGAGAATTGGTGCCTGCGCCAAAGTATTCATTGGGGGATTTTCAAATGAGTTTAGGGGATTTTTACCAGCACATAAGTATCAGACAGTGCAGTTCTGCACTACAGCTGCTTTGCTGCCAGACTCTTCATGGCAAAGTCGGGGACTCATTCTCTAGCTGGCAGAATTTAGCTTCCCACTGGAAAGAGGAATCCTCTTCCCGGCACTCATCCAGAGTACAGCTGCTGCAGCAGTTTTGAGGGAAATTTGTCCCTTTACTGCCAGCATCAATTTGTGCATATTTGCAGGTGTGACAAATTTGCTTCACATGACCTCTGGGAAGGCAAAAGCGTTGCCTTGAAAGTGTGTCAGTGATATCACTTAGCACTTACATTTTCTACTTCAAAGTGTTCTACCAACATTAATGAAGTGAGATTAAAAATAAGAGCTGAAAACACCCTAATAACAGGAAAATACTGCCCTGAAACAAGTATATAAGCAAGAAGGCAACAAAGGCATTATAAAATGAGGACATTATTTTTTTTTCTTTAATGAGTCTTTGCCCAATCTATTTTAAAAGCAGCTCATCTGTTTAGCTGAAACCCTCCAGTCATTTCTTGATAGCACTGTGCTGTGGAATATAGCAACTAGGGATGAAAAAATTCAATTCTGTGACCCTGATGGCCTAGGAGAATATAGAATTCTACTTAGGAAGGCTTTACTTATCACTCCAAACTATTTTTAAGATATATGTAAATGTATGGTATAGAGTCCCTCAAAGAAATATTCAGCCCCTCTTTGGAAGCTCTGGGGCTGAGGGACTCAGCTGAGATTTGACCAGGAGTTGTACACAATTAGAGGTGCAATTTTCTTCTGACAGCATCATCTGACACATGTATCTGTGAATAGATCAGAGAGGTTTGAACAAAGCAAGCAAAAATTGCCAAATCCAGACTTCTCGTAAGTTAGTCTCCCATTGCTTTTAATAGGGTTAGGATTTTGTCTGCTGGACTGAATTCCCAGCTCTACACTGAATTCACTGTAGTAGAAATCCCTTAATCTCTCTGAGCATCCTTCTCTCTGTGCTCTTTCCTATCTCCTCATCTGTGGATAAGGATGATACTAATGTCTGCCTCCATGGGTATTATGAGAACTAATTAACTGAGCTTTCAGGGAAACTTCAGCAGCAAAGGCAAATTTCTCATCTGGAGATGAAACACATACACACACATTTATAGATACAGATATTTGTGTGTTTAGATAGATATATGTATCACCTGTCAGGCTTTTCTTAATGTCAAGGCTCTTCTTTTCCTTGCCCTGTCTTGCTGTTACAATCCCACTATTTTTAAATGCCATGGTTTATTCTAAGTCAGTGTGGGAATGTCAGGCAGGTAGTTGTTAAAAAAAAATAAAGAAAAGAAAGAAAAAGAAAAGCCTTTGCCTTCTCCTTATTTAATAGCATTTTTGTTCTGTAACCATTGTTCCTGCCACTCAGGAAAACTGCTTGGGTCTTAATGAAAAATCCTAAGAGCAACAAATTGCAAGCTTCTCTTTCAATACAGGCATGCCCTTTGAAATTAATTATGCCTCAGGCAATGCACTATAACAACCGTGCGATAAGTGACACCAAAAATCTTACAACAAACAGCAAAAATCCCCCACTGAGCAAAAATAGCTCGGTATCAGATTGCCTGTTTTGGTACAGAGTCACTCAGGAGCAGAGTCTGCCTGATTTACCCTCTCTGAGCTGGGGTATCACAGCTTGGCCCCATTGCTGCCAGGAGAGTTGAACTCCTTTATGACTGACAAGGATCTGCTCCCTGTCCCCCTCTTGATCCCCATCGGTGGCAGGAATGATGGCTGCAGGAAAATACTAACCTCGAGGAAAGGTAGAGGATCCTGCTCCAGAGCAGGGACATTCCTAGTGGGGTGATTCAGAGCACTCAGCAGGAGCTGAGATGAGCCAGGGACAGAGGAAGTGGAGGAGTTTGGGAGGTTTCCTTTTCTCTCCAGAATAATTTCTCACAAGCTGTGTCAACTATCTGCAGTTAAACAAATACTTGAAATATCAACATTTCCCATTTGGAGGGAGAGGCAACACCAGCTACCTTTGGTCTTGTTGTCTTGGGAGCTGCCACAGTCAGCAAGAGGACACTGCCTGCGATTTTTGTGGATGTTCACAGAAGAGAATTTCCTTTGAAAACAAATACCCACAGCCCTGCCTGTAATGCAGCACCAGGGTCAAACTCTGTCCTTTGCATCCTTCTGGATGCTAACATGGGATACATAATGTGATGTCCCCATGTTACTTAGATCTTCTCTGATGGCCAGTGACTCTCAGGCAGCATCAGATCATAGAATCAGAGAAACATCAAGGTTGGAAAAGACCAGCAAGATCAGCAAGTCCGACCTCTGACCAAATAGCACCATGGCCTCTGAAGGGTGGCACATGTCTACTCAGATTTTGGTCAATTCTTTGGCAATGCTGGTGGTGCACAATAGTTGAGTCTGCTTATTATTAGGTTGCAAAGTATTCATATGTGCAGAGAGACAACAGTCACAGATGCCTTGTGACTGCTGGTGGGCAAATATTAAAAAAATATTCCATTTAACCTCAAAAACCATATGGCTATAAACATAAAAGGAAGCAATTGCAATCCTGCCAGAGAGTTTCATTATTTCAAAGTAGCTGCATTGGATATGGTCTTTGTTTTCCATTCCCTTCTGTACAGGTGCCTTGGCTCACTGACATTTCAGGAGAGATGATTTTTTTATTTTGTATCAGATATAACTGCTCTGGGTCTGAAGATCCTCTTGCTCTTGTCAGGGAACTAGTTCCCTTGCCTTGGTGCAGCTCTCTCATGAGCTTCTGCAGCAGCTGTTTTCACTGAAGTCTTAAAGATTAATGACAGATAGTGCTTTAAAAAAGAGAAGGCTGGAATACACAATCAAGTTATTGTGGTTTAATCCACTTTAGTACAGTGGTGAGTGTCCCTGCCTCTCACCAGGGAGACCAGGGGCTCAATTCCTGCCAGGTAGTCAGTGGTGCCATTTAAGAGTTGGACTCGATGATCTTTGTGGGTCCCTTCCAACTCAGAATATTCTGTGATTCTGTGATGTGTTTCTGTACAACAACCGAGCCACGCCAGCCAGCTGGGTTCACACCTTCAGCTTCAGTAAATGCAGGATTTAAACTACATATTACCATGGCCTGAGTATGGCTCTGGTCAGATATTCATGATAAATCATTCAGTTCTTGCGCACAATAACTCTATCATGTAACTGAGTCCTCCAGATAATTAAATGTTTAATTCTTGATTTCACCACTAACTTGACTTGCAACCATGGGTCATATCACCTCCTTAGGTTTCAGACTTCACATCTAAAGTAAATATGAGGACATCATAAGAACAAATACAATAAAGTCTGTGAGATACTGAGATATCCCAAATACCTGGCCTGAGGGACATTTTACACACATCTTTCTGCTTAGAGGAATAGGAACAGCACTACTTTGCTTTTAGTTACCCACAGTGCTCCTCTCTATTTATACAGCCATGCAACTGACAAGAAATGTAGAATCTTGTCTTCTGCTGTGGTAAACAGAAGCCAGCAGGGCTGCATTGCTTTACAGGAGCTGAGCAGCTGCATCACTTTGTTGCATGTTTTAATGTGAATTTGCAAGTCACAACTCTTGTATCAAAATATTTCCAAGTGTATCTCCTTTCAAAGATGAAATTTTAGGAACTGCTCTCATGTGTCCCACATAAACAATGTGAAGGATAACATCAAACACTTGGAAAGTGTGCAAGTACACCAAAGGGAAATATGATGGTTTATTGAGCTTTAACCAGTTCAATATAATTCCATGAGTTTTACACCTAAAGGACTCGGATTGCTGTAACTGTTACCTGTGAATAAAGCTTCCCTCTGGTAAGTGATAATTAATTCTTAAATGATGGAATTTTTTGAATTTCAGACCCCCTGAGCACATTTGTATGAAGATTAGACATTGTTTCTTTTCTCCTTTTCTCTTTGAAGTCTTTTCTTCAAAGATTGCAGCTTGCTGTTCAGACTGCATAAACCCTCTCTTCACAGACATTGCTTTTGTCTGCACTTGCATAGGCTTTGGGTCAGATTCTTCCTCCTGCTCTGCTCCCTTACTCTGCTTTACATCAAAGTGGAGAGAGAGATGTCAGCACCACATTGTACCAGTGGGGAAGAGAATCAAACCAAATATGTCAAGTGAATTGCTCACCCCCTGTGGCGAAAATTTACCACCTAACACCATAGTAATTGATATTGATGGTGTGTGTTGCTCACATTTCAATTTTTTAGACACTTCTTTTCAGGGTTGTGAGAAGCCAGGTTACAGTGATCAAAGGTCGAAGCCTTTATTTCCCTGTAAAACAACTTCCCAGAGCTATGCCTGATCTGGGATGAAATTTGTGATTGGATTTATACAAGACACACAACCTAAAAATGACCAAAGATGCTAAGTTAAGAGTGAGATTTTCTTCTTATTTATAGTCATATGGATTGTAAGCCACTGTTCTGATGCTTAAAAAATTACCTTCTCTCCATTGTCAGTTGGAGGAGGAAGTCTTGGGTCCATGGAAACACAGCTGAATTCTTAATGTTCACATCTTAGATAAACTTCTTACTTCTCTCTTCTCAAGCTGCACTTTCCTTGATCTTGTCATGAAACAATACTTTGCAGGTTATTTTCAAATGAAAAAAACTCCAACTCTGCAGTCAAGGAGAAATGTTTACTTTTCTATTGTGGTGAACTAATTTTTGTCAACTCGAAGGGAAGGGAAGGGAAGGGGAAAAGGGGAAAAGGGGAAAAGGAAAAGAGAAAGAAAAGGAGAATATTTGTATAACAAAGGAATTAATTTTTTAACAGCTTGGGATAAATAACCCTCTTTACAGAGAAATTTGAAAACCAGGGTTCTACCTCTAGAATTCAAAACAATAAGAATGGTTGGACTGACTATAAGCATAACTTAACTTCAGGTTCAAATACTCCTACTGCTGCCCTTCCCCAGTGACCAATTACCACCTATAATCTGTATGTGAGGAAGTCACATAAAGGTTATAACATTCAGATGCTAAGTTGTACTCTTGAATTCTTGTATTCTTGAATTCTATTCAATGTAATCCTGGTGATGACCCAAGACATTGGGAAAGAGGAAGTAATATTCAAAGTCTGGCCAAAATTGCCACCTTTCCATTTGGCAACACCATGGTTTTACCCAAATCAGTGCAAGTCACTGCAAAAGCCTTCACCTTGTAAATACATGGCTGTGTGTTCAGAAATGCAAATTATACTTAATTTCACAGAATATTCTGGGTTGGAACAAGGCACAAGGATCATCGAGTCCAACTCTTAACACTGTCTCCCTGGCAGGAATCGAACCCGGGTCTCCCACACGCCAGGCGGGGACACTTACCACTGTACTAAAGTGATTTTTTTTTTTAATTTATACAATGTCTTGCTCATTAACAAGTAACTTAAAAAAAAAATTAGGAGTGAAGCCTGGAACTTCATTCTACATTCTATCTTTATATTTTACACTTTACATTTTATCTTTATTCTATCTTTTCTAGACACATGCTATCTTTAAACCATCCCTGATATTACATTCCTTCCCAATTTAATGTCATAACTGGTCTAGTCATGCATAATCCTTCTAAACATTCTTGAGAGTTCGCTACGTTGTCATTTCATAGTACCCAGCCTGATTAAGAAACTGTTTCTAACTCTTGTTATGAGTCTCTTTTTTTTACCCCAACATTCAGTACAAAGACCTGAAATTTTGAACTGCTTCTTGAATGTGGCCCTTCAGGCGTCATATACCTCCATCACCCACCATGGCATTGCCCCGTGGTGGCCCAACATTCCGGACGCACAAGTGCAGCTGCACCAGGAGAGTTTCCTCCAGGAGCCACTGGCCAGATGACAGAGAGCCAGGAAAGGAGGTTCATAGCTGAATATCTTTGCCCAAGGGAAAGCAGGCCAAAGAATACAAAATGTCGGCAAAGGGCATGTTGCCCTTGATTGAGCAGAGAAGGGCCCCCGCTGGCTGGAAACCCAGAATTAACAACAACAACAACAAGAAAATTAGTAAGGCTTGCCAGCTGGGAAGTGACATCTGGCTAGTGATCAGAGAGGCCTGTGAGTCAATTAATCCATCTCTGAGCTGGATTAGCACATTGAAACATGCTTCCCTTCACTGCTGCAGAGGGACCTGTTGAATGAGCTGTAAAGATGAATGGAGCTAAAGAAATTTCATTTAGATGAAGAAAAATGGCTCTGAAATAGTGAGTGGGTGGTTTTTACATGCCTTATGTGCTGCAAGAATTAAGCACAACTCAGAGAATTTAGGGCATGAAGCAACCATTTGGATACCAAAGCTCTTGAATTTAAGATCTGATGCTAATTTATTTCTCATGATTACAGAATACCCAGAACAAAAGATATTACAGTTTAGGAAAAATAACATTTTGAGTCCCGTCTTTCACAACTATGTTAAATAAAGTTCCCCTGTGTGTCTCCGCAGAAGCTACTCCTGGGCTCTTTTATTATTATATGGAATGGCAGGACTGTTGCTCAAGGACACCACCTTGCATTTAGATCTGAAGAAACTGAGACAGTTTCTACCCTCTCTGTCATTGCAGATCAATGGGACATGGTCTGCTTAGACACTTTTCAGGTCATCAAAGATAGGACCTGATGAGACCTCTTTGATCACTGAGTTCATTAACTGCTGTCATGATCCACCAGGTCACATAATCCCTTCTTTGGATTTCTTCAACTCCCTCATAAATTTGGGGTTTTGATTGTTATTCCTGCTATCAGAAACCTTTTCAAAAACTTAATTTCTCTGCTGTTTAGAAACTTCTTTAAAATTTCCAATATCTGTTTATTCAAGATCAGGTTACAGTAATTTGTTCTCATGACAGAACTCCTCCCTTTTTGAGTACTCAGACCCCTGAAATGCCTATGGATAACTGTCCAAAAGTGTAGCTTTCCTTTCACTAAGATAAATAAGTGAAGCCACATTGATGTCCTCCCCTAAAACTGGCTCATGAGCCCCATGTTTTTTCCTTCTATGTACCTATTCCTACTTAAATTACTATTTGTACAATAATACATGGATTATACACCAGTTTTAAATTATATCCTTTACAATGGCACTATCAGCACCTCGTATCTACAGAAAATACTCTTTTTACCTATACCCTGGAAGTTGTATTCACTGACTGGGTGCTGCATGCACCCACATAATCTTCTCTGTTGTTCTGAACTTCAGGAAAGCATAAGGAATTTCAGTTAGAAACTGTAAGCTTATACTTGAGACCACTTAGGAAGAGATGTACAAGTTTTCTCATCCAGGAGGAGATGCCCAGGGACAATCTTGATGTAGCTATTAATAAAGCAAATTGAGTGCTAGGATGTATCAGGCAAGATTTCTCTAGTAGAAGTGGTGGGGACTGTCATTGTGTATTCCTAATGAACTAAACAGTGCCAGTGAAAAGTCATTGACAGTATAATTCTGATTACCCATACTGAGAAATTGCAGGAATGATCCTTGGAATACTTCTGACTTGAGTCACAGAGTTCTTTGGGGACACTGTTCCAAATAATTCCAACATGTGTTGGCACTTAGCATATACTAGGAACAATTCACCATATCCATGGTGGGTCCCCTTTTTTAGAGGCTGAGAGAGGGTAGAGGGATGAGTGGCCACCACTGTGGTCCTAATGGTCTCATTGCCTCAGAACAGTCCCACAGAAACTTAATTTATGAAACTAAACATAGCCATTGACATGAACATACAGCTCCTCATCTGAAGGACTGTGCACAGTTCTGATTATCTGTACTCATGACAAACAAGCTTGAAAATTGCAACTACAGCTCTTAAAAAGTGACAGACACCAGAATATGGTCATATCACTCTTGAGTTTTGACCAAGATAACTCTCCCAAGACAACTCCTGGGAAGAGGCTGGTGACTGTCTCAGCCCTAGCAGTATTCACATCAGACCCCCAGGGTGGGTCCTTCCAATTCTGGACCTCCAGAGGCTTTCACTATAAAGGCACAATGCAGCTATGCCAGATGGCATCCAGACCAGAGAGTGGTCCATGGCTCATCCGATCTGCTATGATAAGTTCAACCAAACAGGATCAGATGTAGTAAAGAATTACCCAGTGTTCAAGAGAACGCAGAATTAACTGTAAGAGACCATGTAAAAATGATTTTGAATGCTTTTTTAAAAATCAACTTTATATTCAAAAAGAACTTTATGTACAGAAACTGTCCATGGCTCCTGGAAATTTGATTCTCACTTCCATTAACTGAAGCATCTCAAAACATTTCAGTTGTCACATGTCATGTGTGAGAAATAGTGAGCTTTGACATTACGTATATGTGTCAAATATACTTTCAAACGGTTCCAGCGCTTCTCTGGGTGGTAATGACAATTGCTGAACATGATTTCCTTCCAAATAAATATGAAAATTCCACAGACATCTGTCAAAAGAAATTAGCTCTCCTTAAAGACATTTCATAAGAATCACCTTCTTTCATCTGTCTCTGCTGTCTCTCTTCTTTCTCAAGGAAAATGCCAAAGTGAATAAATTCAGGACTTAGTAAGGGGTCTGGAGAAATGAAAGTCCAGACACATGAACATCTTCACATAGCTGAGGTTGTATCGAGTTGGCAGACTTCTCATCTCTATTGCTACTGTGTCACTCAGTGTCCATTACCAGCTACTGACTGCTATCTGAAACAGTCCCAGAGATAAAGAGACATATATATATAAAGCCCACTCAGTGAGTACTTTGCCTCTTTAGGACCCCTGGTTAAACTTACAGACTGCTTAAACACTACACACTACACTTACACACTACAATATTTATCACAAATTAAAGCATCTCATCAGAGGAACCAGGAAGGGAAGAAGAATCACCCTCTCTCCCTTTCTCTTAAAGTCCTAAGGGAAGACTCAAACCAGCTCCCCAGCTTGGGACATGTTCAGAGTGGAGGTCCAACAAAGAAAAACCCTCTTTGTTTGGGGACCACCAACACTTCCTCCTGTGATGGTGTCTGAGAAGATGCAAGTGAAGTACATGCAAGATTTTTGGGAAGAGAGGGATTAATGCCATGATTTACAAGGATGCGGAAGCACTTCCATCCACTTCTGTACAGCTCTGAGAAAGCATCTCAGAACTGACTGAACAGGCATCTCATCCTTCTCCACCAGATTCAGGCATCCCCTGTCCAACATGACACCAGTCTGCCTTCTCCTCTAGGGGTCCAGATTTTTGCTCTGTGCATGTGCAAATGACATTGAGCACAGTGAACCAAGAGCCAGTGGTTTAGGACTTTTGTTACAGGTGCTTCTCAAACATGTTCATCCACTCATTTCCTTCTCCACATCCCCCAAAATGAGCAGCCAATTGCTGATATTTTTTTTTTGCAGTTTTGAGATATCTATATACTCCTCAATTCATTCCTTCTTGCAGTTGTGTTCTCTGCAATGTCTCTCCTAAAATCCTTTGATCCATAAATCAAAAGGAAATCTAATAAGAAAGGTTATCATAAATAGATATGTATGCTTGAAAATAAGAATTTCGTCATGAAATGCAGGTAGATATAAATAGAAGAAAATCTAAATTTATGGACTTTATAAATATATCCAAACTCATTCCCACAGCTCCATCAGTGTGATGAAAGGACTCCAATACATATTGTATCACTAGCGGGGAATATGAGACTTATAGGGATGGAGAAAAGTGCCTACAGGCACACTTAACACAGAATTGTGAATTCAGTTGAGACTTCATGATCAGCAGCTGATAAGTTAATCATGATGAGAGAAGAGAGTCAATTAGGACAGCTCAAGGAGCATGAAATTAATCTAAATATTCTTTTATAGCCATTAAGCCATATTCCTTCAATATGGCTCAGCAAGAGACATAGGAAAAGACCAAGGAAAGACAAGCCTGGCTGAATTGATTGTCACCACTCTAATCTCTGTTAAGTGCAATCTTATAAGTGTTTGCTTCCAGCAAACACAAACCACCAGCAGCGACCACCTCAGAAGTGAGCAGTCCTTCACTCAAGAAAGAAAAATAAATTAATATTTTAAACTTACCAGCCAACTATCCTGACCTTACATTTGTGTATAAGGGAACCTGATGTGTACTGTACAAATAAATTGCCCTTTGAAGAGAGATTTTTCGGCTGCTTAATAATATGTTCAACAGAAACTCTAGAAATAATAAGGGAGCGTTTAAAGCAGACTGCCTGCCTCATTCAGATATGTCAAGGAGCTGATACAAAGACAGCCAGGAACTTTAAAAGGTGCTGAAGCCAGCCCATCAGTTCTAGCACTGATAGGAGCCGAGCTGTTAGTGTTTTTGCATGACATCCTGTAAGGAAAATCACTGCCATTTGGCTTACTCAGGAGAGATTTCACCATCTGTTATTGTAGAGACAAAATAATGTTACAAAAAAACAAATAAGAAAAAAACCCTAACACTCTGTCAAATTTAGTGAGGTCTTAAAATATTCCTGCACAGGTAGAGAGTTTGCTGGAGGAGAATCAACAGAGCAACGGGCTGAATTACATCCGAGTTTCCTGTGTAAGACCTGTCAAGCAACTCCTATCATCACATCTGTGAGTGTGAGTAATGGGTTTTGTTTAAATTCGTGTGGTGTTTGCTACCTACACCCAGACAGATAATGGACAGAGAGCAGAACAATGATCATCGAGCAGATATCGCTTAATTCTTGTTTTATTCTGCAGCTTCCCTGCCTTCATCTGTCTTCGCTCCTGAAGAAGTAAGCACGTTCCTTCTGTCTCAAATGGAAATGCAATGGCCTATTATGAATTCACCACAAGTTTTATATTTTCCATCTAAAACCTTGACAGTTACACAAAAAATAAAACCCCACAGAATTTGTTTCCAAAAGCATTCAGCTTCATGCATATATGTTTATCTTTCTGCAGCTGAATTTCTTATCCCTCAAAACACACAGTTATATTCCTTCTAAGTAGCAAAACAGTTTATTTGCCGTAGCAAAAACAATAGGTAATAAGTATCGTGATAAGGGCAAAGCATTCTATGAAATATTGAAATAATCTGTTGACTCGCTGCAATTGTGTTGACTTAAGAAACGAAAAGAGAGTATGCTGAACAAGATGAGGAGAAGAATTAAGTAGCATCAAGGGAATGTGGTAGTAAAGAATCCTACATACTCTCATCACTGTCAGCTTCCTGAAGGAAAAAAAATACGTGTTCAGCCCTGAAAGCCACATTCTTTCAATAAAGTATTGGTACGCATTCGTTTGCTCTAGCTATCTGAATTCCTTGTGGGGCTTAGGGAAGCTGTCAAAACCTTACAAGTATGAACGTTGTTGTGTAAGTTAAATTAATGACTCCTTCTCTTCTTCCCATATTTTAAAGCTTTAAATGAGTCTCATTCCTCGGGAAAAGATGAGGAGGAGCAGAGAGGCTGTCAAAACGGAATTGTAAATCTTTTGGCATTTAAAATCTTAGACCTGATTGACCTCATGACGGTGCTTCAGACCAGCATCTATCTTGGTATTGTAAAACAAGCAAACTACCTTTACCCAGGCATGAATCCCACTTTGCAATCTGTTGAAACTAACTGGGGTATGAGGCTCAAGTGGAATGCTCCAGTCAAGCAAATGAACATCGAAAACCAAACTAAAACATTTGCATTTGAAGAAGTATTAAATGTACTGATCATCTACCCTTTGAGTCTGTGTAAGCGCTGGAGTAAGTAGAGAGTAATATGAATAGTTGTAAGCCAGTTATTAAACAAAATGGAAATACATGAATAATTAATACAAATAATTACTGGTGCTTCCCAGGCTGGTGTATGCTGAGGTTTTAGTTTATGCTTGTCATGACTAAGGGTTGTTTGGGAAGAGGGCTTCCTCCATGTCCAGATCCCCCAGCACACTGTGGGCTGAAACTTCGGCAGGCTATTTTCAGTACTGTGAGGAGGAGCTCCCAGCAACACCGTTTATGGCTGTAAGATGAAGGCTGGCTTCTGAAAGCAGCGTCAGCCTGCCAAGCACCACTGCCTACATGCTGTCTGTCTACACCAGCGGCTCTGTCCAAGGCAATTCAGACTGAACAGGCATTATTGACACTCTCTTATTTCAGCTGGTTTCCCTACACTTTTCCACAGCCATTAGAAAGGCTCTCCAGAAATCACTTTGGATCAGTAGCCAAGTGATGCCCAAAAAATCTCATGGTATTTTTCCCGAGGAACTGCATGTGTCCAGAAAGGAGAATGAGCCCTAGGAAAATGACTAGCTTATGACTAGCACCAGAGATGACCCCACATGCCTTATTTAATTGTTCTTCCATCATTCCTTTCAGAGGATGCAGGTGATGCAATTCTCCACACTACCTCCCTCTTGTACCAGAGCGTGTGCAACTAGTTCATGCTTTACCTATCGACATACTCTCTCACAACCCAGGAAAAAATCTTTCCTGGCAAGATGTGTCACAACATTGAAGATAGATCTGAGGCATGGTGCCAGCAGAATGTGATATTCTAAAGCCTGGACAAATTTGGGTTCATGTTGCTATCCAATGGGGCCAAATTCTGCTGCCATAAGAGGCACACCTAATTTACCTCCATGCAAAGAACAGAGTGTACTCACTGACCAGACAGCCATTCACAGGAGGAGCGTGTTGCACATTAAAAGCATTAATTCTTAGGACACAACTGCAAGGTCAGAAAGTAATATTATCTCTGTTTTCTATAGGTATAAAAAAAGTTAAGCCAAAGACAGAGATGAGACTGGAACCAAATTTCACTGCACGGTTTTACTTACTAGACTGGAGCCTTTCCAGTAAATAGAAGGGGATTTTCTATATTATATTGTGAGCCCAAAACCTCTAGAAAAAATATTTCATGTGCTTTAATGAGTTGGCTGCAGGAAATATGTGGTGTACATGAGTTTTCCTGAAAATTGCGCAAGTCAGTATTTAAATCCAATGACTATCATGGAGTCAGAATGTGCTGAAGGACACCTTCACACAAAATGCCAGGGTTTCCTCCTTCTTATCAACAAAAGTAGTTCTGACCTATTATTGTAGTGTTTTGTCCCCTTGGTTCTTCTGCTGGCTCTGCATTTCCTCATTGAAATTCATTATGTTTCTGGACAAATACCTTTGTAAAGGGTTAGCACTGTGGCTACAGTTGTCCTGTTCAAGTGAGGCAACATTGGTAAAGAGAAATGGGAATTCTATTTATGTTTTTGAGAAGAAACAAATAAGCTCAGAATAATGAAGACCTGAAAAAGTGTTTTGGTATCCTAAATGACATTTACCTTTTGCAGCTGTACCAGTCCTATAATAAGAACCATTTCTTCTTGTGTATGGACTAGACTGTACCGAAGGCAATATCCCACTACCTCAAGCTTCTTTTTCTCATTATTGTTTTTAGACATTGATTATCTCTGAGACTTAGATCCTGGTACTGGAAGAGAAGTGGTCTTTTCTTCTTCTGCCATTCATTCATTCCATACCTTGTTTTCTCTGCAGCTTCTCACTGGTAAAATATAGGAATAACATTATCCCCTGTCATAAAGGGATTTGTAGTGGTAGAGAAATACAAAATATTCTTGTTTATCAGCTCAGCTACTGAAAAGGAGAGATCAACTCACAACTGCATGAAAAAAAAATATTTCTGATTGTAAGGGTCAGATGGTCAAAACAGAGAGGTAACCTCAAGAAAATGAGGTTTGTTGCAGGTTTACTTCCTTGTTGCCTTGCTGAACATCTGGAATACTGTTGGTCCCTGAGTGAAGATCATGCCATTACTTTAGACTCACAGTATGCACTAAAGCACAGCTAATGCTCTCCTGAAATTGTTTCTTGAATGCTGAAAGCAGCCAGAAAGCCCACATGCATGCATACACATATATAATTACTGTTATGGTTAGGCTGATGGAAATTTTATAAATTGCTGACCCTGTCTGGAACTGTATTGTTTCCAACCAAACATCAACACATTGATTTGAGCAGCAGATCCAGGAGATGAAAATGGGTTCTGTGAAGCAGCAGGCTTAACAGCTGAAAGTAGCAGAGCTCCAAGCCTCCATGCTGGCCAGATGATGATTTCTTAATTTCTTCCCTGTGGGTCCTGAGATGCACCAGATAAACAGGAATAAATACGTGAGTCTGTCCTGTTGCCCTTTAAGTATCAATGGAGAAAATGTATACTTTCTATGAGAAATGAAACTAATTCATTGGTATAATCCTGTGGACCTCCAATAGTCTTGCTGACGTGGTCCATGTACTCAACATGGTTACAATCTTGACCTACCCTGACATGCAGCAGTCACTCAGGGGCACCAGCATACATCTGGCAACACTGCCTTTTTCATTTGCATATCTGTCAGGCAGATGCTGTCCCAGACATTGAGTGCAGGTGTGTCCATAAGACCCAGACATCTATCACACGCAGATATCTACCAAAGCCCTCTGACTTCCTTAGCACACCTACTCAAATTCCGTATACTTTCCACTAGATGCATCAAATTAGAGAGGAAAAGAGGGAGGAATTTAATTTTCCACTTGAAAAATTATGGTTCTTTCATTTCTATGCCTCCCCACATTACACTCATATTTAATTTAAGATCTTAAGTGGTTCTAAATAAGCTCCTAAGATTCATTTTAAGCACAAAATATTCATTCAGGATGAATGAATAATTCTGAATAGCTCGAACAAGAGAACAAAAGGGTTTTAATGTTAACGATGGGACAGATCCATCAACAAGATAACTATGATTGACACAAATGGAGCCCCTTTCACTGGTGCTTAATTTAGCCATTGCATTGCGCAGCATTTTATTCCTTGTGAATACAGTCCTAGCTCAAAACAGTCTGTTGGTACAAAACTCACAGTTAAAGTCTGTAATACTACTGACTCAATGAACCAGTGGACCAGATAAAAGTCTCATGATGACTCTGCTGAATGTTGATTCAGCAACTGACACAAATTCTTGAATTCAGCTTGAAAAATGTACAAGTTTTCTCTGACTGTGGTGTCTGTTTCTAAACTTGTCAAACTTTTCCCATCATGTGTCTCTCAAAAGACCAAGGTGAATGGAAATGGAGGGTGTCTTCTGCTTGGGGCTCTATTTAAGATGAACTGAGAGTGGAATGAGGGTGAGAAAGTTTCAGCTAGGGATTGTGTGAAAGGTACAAGCGGATAAGTGGAGATGGAAGGACTGCTCTGCCATTTAAAAACAGTTCCAGCAGGTTTTTCATTGATTTGCAGTTGCTTATGACAGGACACAGAGTATGAGCACGTGAGTCATTTGATGGAGATTTTGCTAAATCTCTGAGGATGTTCTGAAGTTGGGCTGTTACGAGCCCTTCAACATAATCGCTTACTAATTCTGAGAAAAAACCTTCTTAAGACTCCACTAGCTGAAGCCTTTAATGAGTCTGTCCATGCTTAAAACACTTGAGTCTCTTGGTGCCTCTAGCACCATCCAGAATACTCCCGCACAATAGAGCAGGAAGCCTCATTGTTTCACTATGTCTGCTAAGGACCAGTTTATCCATGTCACAAGTGACAAAAAACACAGAGATAAAGTCAGGATTTTACCGCCGTTGCTGTCCTCAGCAGCCAACTACAGTAGGGCTGACCACCAGAGAAGTCTTCTCTGCTGTCAGCACAGTCAGGTGAAATGAAAGGAAAAAACCCATGTCACTTAATGGTAAGGGTCATCTAAACTGCCTTTCAGTTTACAAATAACGAGAGAAAGAAGCTGCTAGTATGAAGGGGGGAAAGGCTTGGAAGGGGAATACAGGGAGATTGGAACTGGGAACAAGGAGTAGGGTACACCTGAGAGCTGCTGGGGGACTAAATTGAGTAGAAATCAATGAAAGGAACAGTTCACAGATGGAACAAATGGAACTCTTGGCATTTACAATGCTTTGTAACAAGCAAACTTCTTGCAGCCAGCACCGTCTCTGTAGAGTACCAAGTTAACTCACAAAGTTTGTGCGGGACTAACTGGGGCACACTGTGAATATAATAAGAGCATTTATTTGTCATGAATGCAAGCTTATGGATTGATAGATCATTTGATCTGTATGACTGTATTATGGATTTGCCATTAGCTTTCATCTTTACCCATGCTGACAGAATCAAAAAATATATTTATTACACTGGGTGGGTTTTAATCGACTTTGCATTTTCCTGTGAGTAGAGTTGGAACACAGATAATCTGCAAAATACACTGACAATCTTCCAGTTTATTCTGGTTTATTCATATTAAAAAAAAAAAAAAAACTAGCCGAGGAGCATATCACAGATGTATTCTCCTGTAAAAGCTTTACATAAGATTTGAAGGAGAATAAACTAGCATTAGCCATAAAAGAGAGAAAGACGCAGTGCAAAAAAAGCTTATCCTCTGGGCTTGATGAAGAAAACAGCTCGAAGCCAGCAAATCATTGATTCCAGAATGAAACTGAAACACTGTCCTCAGGGAGAATGGATTTGCAAAATGTGAGTTCTCCCTATTTCACATGGTATTGCTCCTACTCACAGAGGGGGGCTTTTAGTACTAAGGCACAAGGCCTGATGCCATCAAGGCCTGATAACATACAAATAATGTGACAGAGGGACCAGTCTTTAGCTATATTAAAAATCTAGGAGAGCATGAAGGAGAATCCATTTTATCTTGACCATCTTATCCGTTTTATCTAATCTATCTTACCTTTGTTGATGATGTTTGCATGCAAACTGAGTGACTCGTTATGGATTTCTTCAATACAGTCAATAGAGTACAGTCTATAGAGTACAGGGTGTGAAATATCCTAAAATAGAAAAGACCTGGGGGCTCTGGTCGACAAGCTGTTCATGGGTCAGAAGTGTGCCCTGGGGACTAAGAAAGCCGGTGGTATCCTGAGGTGCATTGGGAAGAGCATTGACAGCAGGTCAGGGAAGGGGATCCTGCCGCTCTGCTCAGCCTTAGTGAGGACATATCTGGAGTGCTGTGTCCAGTTCTGGCGTCCCCAAGAGACATGGAGCTCCTGGAGCAGGTCCACCAGAGTGTGGCAAAGATTAGGGAGCTGGAGCATCTCTTACAAGGATAGGTTGAGGGACCTGGCCTGTTCAGCTTTGCAATAGGACAAGAGGAAGGGAAACTGATGCACAGAATGTTACACCCAAACATGAGGAAGCACTTTAGTATATGAGTGGCCATGCCCTGGAACAGATTTCCCACATAAGTGGATAACTGGAGGGCCCTGCTTGGGCAGGGAAATGACCCACTGTGATCCCTTCCAATGTGACCCATTCTATGATTTTTTTATTCTGTTAAATGAATTGCATGTCAAGGTCTTTTGGTTATGTTGGTCTTATTGACTAAATGAGAGTCCACTCCATGCAGAAAACCCCATTTTTCAGTTCTACCAACTCTGTTTGCTGTCATGGAAAGAAATAGATACAGTTGGGTGAAATTGATTTCATCCTATTCCAATGTTGAAAATATATTAGCTGAATCACATCCTATAATTGACTAATCCAGGAGTAAAGCTGTGCTACTGCCTTATATAACAGTGAGGGAGGTTTAACAGTTAGAGCTTGGGACACTGCAAGGATAGAAGAGTTCTTGCAGCATGTCCTGATCTTTTGAAGGGTGTTTTCCTTAGGAAATAGGACTTAGGCAATTCCATTAACCATCAATTCCAGTAATGTTTGAATGCTAGCCAGTTTCCACAAAACTGTAGAAAATACAAACCTCAAAGATATTAATTTGTTGCAGGTTTCCTTTTGAGGAAAAGAAGGTGGCTGAATAAAGGAATGAAGAATGGGATTAAAATCCGTCCAATAAGGAAAGGCTGAAAAGTGAACTCAGCCACATAGCAGACGCTAGAAAATCCTCCCTGGAGGAAACCACAGGAAAACAGAATTCCCATAAGGTCCTTTGCTCAAATAGGCTTCATCACTGTTGCAACCTATCTTATATCAGCTGGAAACTGCCAGATAAGGTATCTGTCTTGGAAAAAAGAAAATGCCCTGGTTTTATGCAATGTCAGAAAGAAAACAGTCAAACTGGAACTCAAGTGTCACCTGGGAACAGCTTGTGTTTGACTGACATCAATGAAAGCTTGGCTCTGAATTCAGTAAACTCCAATTTCACACCTTGTTTTAGACAGGAAACATACAGGTAGGGCACATACAAAATATTCAAAAACTTATCCAAACCACTGAGAAAACCTTAGGTCAGGATGACTGACCATCTCTTACAACTTTGTACTGCAGATGAAGATGTCTGTTCTGCAACCCACTAGGACATACCAAAAACATGCAGCGTGTGATAAAAGTAGGCTGTTACTCAAGTATTGTCTTCATTTTATATTGAAGAGACTCCATAGAATTTTCCATTTTAACTGTTGTCACCTGCTTTCCATACATATTTTTCATTCCTCTGTGGAACAGGAAAAGGCAGAGGATGTTGACCATGATGATTTTGTTTTCCTGAGAAAAAAGCAGCTGGGCTGGAGACACAAAAGGAGGGTATTTCATTGCTTGTTGCCAGACTGAGTGTGGTAGTCCTAAAACCCACATAAGGTCATTTAATATCAAACTTAGAGAAGTGCAGCTCTCCTTCCCTTCAAACTGTCATGTAGCTTAAAGGTCTAGGATTTTGTCAAATCTCTCATTCTGCTCTAGAAAATTAATTTCAAAATTTCCCCCCAAGTTCCTTCACATTTCTATGCTTGTTATCCTCCTGTACAGTCAGTGAGACTCCCAGAATTTGTCCCCAGTTTCAGCAAAGCCCTGAGCTGGATGGAGCAGAGCCACATTCAGGTTTGCTGTTTGTTTCCTGGTTTTTCTTCTTGCTTAAAGAAGAAAGTTCCTCACCTGTGGTAGGGCCCTTTTTTCCCAGAGCCATGAGTCTGACATGTGGGGTAACACCACATCCCTGGGAAGAACTGAGGATCTGCAGAAAGAGTTCTTCTCCCTCATCTTCCTCTCCATGAAACAAGCTGTGAGACTAGAAGAATATGCCCCTGAGGGGAGTGCAGGCTGGTTCACATTCTGGCATGTACCATTTCTAACCTACTTTTTACTCATGCACCTGGTCTTGTGGTTTCTCAGCTCACATTTTTCGATCACTTCTTGACAGGAGAATTTGGAGCAATTTTCACAGGATAACATTCATTGCATGCCCTCTGCCGTGTGGATGGTTCTGTTGGCCTTCCTGAGGTCAGTAGAAATGTTGGCAAACATGGAGTTTCTCCATGATCAAAGCCAAAAAGTGCAAGCAAAGCAATGAAATCCTCACCTCTGATTCAGTTTAGTTAACAAATACAACTAGTGACTCTTGGCCAGTTTCTGAATTCTTTAATGAGATTATTATTCATTCATGCTGGCCTCAGTGAAATTTAGGATACAAGTATTAATCTTAGATTGCAATGAGAATTGTAAAAACAAGAAAGCTTGTTATTACAAGGCACACAGGCCACACAGAAAGAGTATCCAGCTCTGGCCCTCCCAAAATAAATTACATCTAACTTCTCCTGGAGTGAGGCAGGAGTACATCCCTACCGTGGACTGTACCTTCCAAGAAAAAACAAACTTCTATACAAGCATCCATGCAAAACATTTTTATCTCTTCCTTGACCAAAACTCTCTGTCTGCCTCAAGAAAGGGATGACAGGAGCACAGCGAAGATCTAGATTCATCCTGATTACCTTTAGGCCTCAAAGTCAGTGAAGTTAGATTCATTTTCACCCTAAGGTGGTTCTTTCCAAAGTGAAGACAGTGCCTGTAGACAATGGAAAGAGATATGAGTTTCCACAAACTGTGTAACAAGTCTTAGTTTAGTAAAATTCACAGCCCTGTGCTTTGGAAACAATGACAAAGAGTTGTTGAGAGGCTATATTGCTGTCCCATGTCTTGTAGCAGTGTGCAGGGATAGAAAAAGATGGCAGTGCAGCCTATGTCAAGAGTAAACTCACAGCCTGCCTTTCTGAGGCAGGGAATTACTTGGGAAGTCATGTAGTCTTCAAGCTTACTAGTCCAGATGGATTTCTCCCACATGAACTTTTCCAGTGAAAAGCTGGAAAAGCCTATGCAGACATTTGACATCCTCCTGCATTCCTCTCTTCAGAGTATGTGACCTACTGCCTGCACATATGCTCCCTGCCTCTGCAACAGAGGAGCCAAGGAATGGTCATCACCCACTCCCTACATCCACCATGAAAAAAGTTATCAACAAAACAGCTTTCAGGTCTCACCAGCCAGCATGCCTATCTTCTTGTCATTCTAGTTTCCACTCTAGATTAGAGAGCCACCTCACATCTTAGAAGGAGGTTTACTCTATTCATTCCAGATTACATTTTCTCATACCATTAATGTTACACAAAACATATGTAACTTCCACTTTCCCAAGGGTAAATCCACTCCTGGGATGCTCAGCTGCAAACAGCGCTTTTATTTCTGTCTATAACTGCTGACTCTTCCAGTCTGTTTCAAGTCCTAGTAGGTTTGGCATTCTTGTACACAAGTTGTCTGACTGGAGATCAGAAAAGAATTTCCCAAGGACTATTTATGAAGAAGGAGCGTGGTGCCCAAAATATTTATCTCTTAATAGTTTTTACCAATATATAACTGTGCTTCATCCAAAGTAAACTATTATCATCACAGAATCAACATAGAATGGTTTGGTTTGGAAGGGACTTCAAGAATCATCTAGTTCCAATTCCCCTGCCATGGGCAGGGACACTTTCCACTAGAAAATATTGGTGCAAACCCAGTCCAACCTGCCTTTGAACACTACCAGGAATGAGTACTCCACAATTTCTCTTGGAAACCTGTTTCAGTGCCACACCACCCTCATGGTGAAAAATTTCTTCTGGGATGTGCTCTCGGTCTTGGGATGTGCTCTCGGTCTCTGTACGGGTGTTAGATGGTGAGTTGGACTAGATGATCCTTGTGGGTCCCTTCCAACTCATAATATTCTGTGATTTATTCTGTGATTCTATGTCTAATATAAGTCTGCTCCCTCTCAGTTTAATGCGATTCCCCTTTGTCCTATCACTACCTGCCCTTCTAAAATGTCCCTCTCCAGCTTTCTTGCACTCTTACCTTATGTAAGATGTGGCCATATGTAAGAGCACAGAACAAAGTTTGAATGGGTTTAGAAAGATGTGAATTCACTAGGAATTGTTGAGACCATTCATGTTGCCCTTTCCTCAGTTTTGTCATTATGTCTGAGGCTTAGCACTGCAAGTACTTGCAAAATGTCACACACAAGGAGTATGCATTATCCTACAACTCAGCTGGGCCTTCATCTGGGACAGACTGCAAATCCTGTTCTGTGGCTGATCAGAGAGGTGAAATGCCACTTACTGTCAGCACAGGAAAAAAAAAAAAAACTAAGTCAGTGCTAGGGAAGACTGATTCCTGCGCTGTGCCGGGCAGAAGGCGCCAGACCACAGTAGGCAAGGTCCCCAGGTTTCCTGAAACAGCTGGTGAATGGAGCCATCATAGTGGGCCATCAAACCATATGTGGCTTTCCTCAGAACACTATCACACCCCTTCTTTCATAATTTGTGCTAAGTGCCTCTCTAAATTTTGAGTTAAGTAGTTGTTGCCATAGCAATGGCCATTTGGAGTGAGAGAAGGCAGCGAGTGTATTGGGAAGGTGAGGTTCTAAATGTTCACATATAAATATGTGCCTGCATGTACATACACTGCTGGGGAGTCGAATGAAAGGAGACAAACAAACATTTCACACCAGATCTGAGGGGTGGACAGGTGGAATGGAACAAAGAGAAGCTTACTGCAGATTGGAGATGTTTGTTCCAGATGCACCTGCAAAGAACTGAGTTTTAAACAGAAATGAGGCTGTGTGGTAACTGACATTTCATTTCATAGCAGTAGAAGTCACTCCCTTGGTCAGGACACAGCTCTTTGTTAATGCCTTCATGAGACAAATTTTTGCAGAAACAGGAAAAATTTGCTTTCTCTGGTTTATTTTCATTAAAAACAATCCTTGCTGCTAGCTCTTTAACAGGAAATACTTTTCAGCAATCTACTCCCACTGCTTATACAAGTTTATTTGCCAGGGCACAAGCTGACAAAAAGTCAATAAATTGTGTAGATATTGTATTACTTCATTTTAAGTCAACTTCTCAGATTTTTCTACACTCCTAGCACTAGAATTTCTAGTGGTCACAGTAGGACAGATTCAGAACTTCTGAGGTTTATTCCTCACTTTATGCCATCTCTCTGTGGAGGTGAGGGGCTTAAATACCTACAGGGAGTGCAAGATCCTGCCCACGTCCCTGAACCTATTTCTCCAAGGACCTTGGCAGAGGTTAGTCTTTCTCTAATTAATTTTTTCTTACAAGCAGAATTAGGTGTCCCTTTGATCAGCAAGCGCAGGCAGTGCCTGAAGTTAAGTGTTTTGGGAATTCTCAGCCTGAGGGTGAGATTTAGATCCCCCTAGCGCTAACTGATACAGAAGAGAAAAAGTTTGAATCAATGGCTAGGACCTAAATTCTATCAGAGTCCCACATTAAATTGAGTGTAAACAGCGTTTGTAGAGCCCATAAATTCATAGCAGGACATGCAATTTTGAAAAATGTAGCCGTAAGCCTCTGTTGTATA
The DNA here is from genome assembly GCA_013390025.1 of Pitta sordida. Taxonomy (NCBI): domain Eukaryota; kingdom Metazoa; phylum Chordata; class Aves; order Passeriformes; family Pittidae; genus Pitta; species Pitta sordida. The sequence goes on along the minus strand of WEKX01028239.1, from coordinate 1,119,791 downwards.
CCCTGACGCTCTGTGAACCAAGACAGGGTCATGGATCAGAACTAAAAACTTCTGGGTTCCTCTAGGAGCGCACCTCTTAAGATCTGAAAATAATTTGGGGCCCAAAAGAGGACATAAATGTGAGTATTTTCAAGTATTGCTCCGTATTTTCTTGTTTCTCAGTAAATAGAAAACACCAGCTAGTTCCCTACCAGTGACATTACCTGCATCTAAGGCCACGCCTGGTGCATGGCACTCTCAGAGACTTGACGATATTGTTTCCATCAGACTTCCAGTGGTGCTTTCTGGCATAGGTAAGGCAGTCTCGTACCTTTCTTTGCCAGGTGGAAAAGGAAAATACAAAGAGAATTTATCAGTCAGCAAAATCCATAGGTTTCAGTAGTTTACTGATTTACAACAGCTGTAAATCAAGTTCTGTAAAATTTCTAGAACAATCCAGTTCACATAAACAGCTGAGGGCAGCTTTTGTTTCCAGTAAACTTCTGTGACTTTTGTGATTAAAGCTATAAAGGCAGTAAGCACAATTCACAATCAATTATGTTTTATTAATTTTTTTTTAATACACGCCACAGCCCAGTAATCATTAAGCTGTTCAACAATGTTGTACTGAAATCAGCTAATAGCAGAATGTAATTTGTGGCCGTCTCTGCTCACTTACAAAACACTTGCTCAGTTAATTGTGATTTCACACTCCACTGAATGCTGTAGCCTGGAGGTAACATTCATGCGATGGAAGAGTTATCAGTCAGGGCTCTGGGGGAGGGGGAGAAGGAGGAAAGGATCATTTCAAGAGAGGTTACTGTTGTTAAATTTTTAATCCTTTTATGTTAAAAACAGCCAAAACAAACCCACAAAATCACAACAAAAACTAAGCAGCAAAAAGCTACAATTCATGATAAACATTTCTTTCTTTAAAAACCTGAACACTCTTCCCATGTTTTGATCTCTTTCTATTACTTTGCATTGTTACCAAGACCACAAGAAAACAAGAGACCAGTGGGAGAAATATTATCTATGCAATCGGGCACCTCCCTTGATCTTATATTGCAGATGCTCAGTGAACCAGTACACCTAAAGCACATGATTACATTTTTATTATAAATATATTTGTGCCCTTGGGAGTCCCAGAGACACCCGGTGTCTTCCTTCAAACAGAATAAGCAGGAGATTATCCTGGAGGAGGTCAAAGGTGCCTAAAATGTTGTCATATGTTACTGTGCAAGTTAGGCAGATCAAATCTCATCAGTGAACGGTCAGCGGTGATGAGACAAGAGCTGAGCCCTGCACAGCCACAGGCAAGAGGACAGCTCCTGCTCTGATGTGCTTGCAGTGCATATGTCAGAGGGAGAAATATCGCCTTGATCAACAAATGAGAAGAATCACCTTAACTCGGAAAATTCCCCACTGAGTGCTTGGCAAATGGGGAGATGCAGCTCAGAGCAGACAGGGATGGAAACATCAACCTAGGAAGGTTTTATTTGACCTATAACTAAGTTGGAGGGCAGAGAAGGAGCCACAGAAGTGGCTTTTCCCACTCCTGGCCGTCACCTTTGCTATTTCAGTTTCTCCTATCCCACCCAGTGATGTGGAGAGCAGCAAGCCAGGTTTGAATGTTACTGTCTAGGTGTCCAGGACTGGACAGAATCCTATCAGAGCAGACTGGGTGGCAGCAGAAGTCACCCCACACACACACACAGAAGAGAAAGGGTGCACACTGCTGCTCTGTGAGGCCGGTGTGACTCAGGCTGGCTGTGCTGGCAAACAGATCGAGCCTCACCAGAAGCAGTAGAGAGAAAGGACTCTCTGCCCTCCTCATATGCAGAGGCTTAGCCATATTTTGGCCATGTTGCCCTAGTGTGAGGGAAACATCTTGGCAGAATAGTGGTGAGAGCGAAATCTGGCAGCTCACACTGATGTCATTCAGAGTGAGCCAAGAATGCCCAGGCAGAGCACCTCAGCTGGAGCACAGGCAGAGACTATAGGGAGGTGCAGCCTCTAGAAAAACCCTGCAGGTGTTGTAGAGAGCTGAAAAGTGATTAGGAGCACAAGGCAGAAATGTTCTCTGTGAGGGCAGAGAAAAAAGAGATGCTTAAGAATCAATTAAGAGGGAAAGGCTAAATACGTGTCTAAAGACTAAATGTGCATATATTCCTAGGGGGGCTATACTTTGGTTGGTGATGAAGTCACTTAGTTAAGCCTCACTTGCATTAAGCACAAGTGTTAAAGCTTCTCTTAGCTAAATGTTTCATCCCAGGACATGATGCTGAAAAGGTCGTGTTTCACTTTGGGCAAGACTACTTGGCACTTATGCCATTACCTCTCACCCAACATTTAACATTGCTGACCTTAGCACGGTGGCAGTGTCCCCACACCACCCAGCAGGAATAATTGGTGTGACATCCACAGGTCACAGAAGACAGCTGTTCCTTTGTCTCCCAAGTTTTTATATTCACATTTTTCTTCTTCCATGTCTTTTTGGGACCACACATGGAGACTGAGACTGGAGTCCAGTGACACACAATCAATAAGCAGACAGCATTTGCCTGTTTGTTGCTGTCTCTGCTGGTGGCCTTTCAGCTGTCGCCAATGCCTGGAAGAAATAAGCAGATGGACAAAAAGCAGTAGGATTCAGCTCAATCCAAAGAAGACAGACGGGAAGATGGTGAGACTTTCAAAGGTCTAACCCTGCATTACATCAAGACCATTACACCACAAATTGTCCAGATGGCACAAAGCCTCGGGCTCATGGCTGGACTTCTCAACACACTTGAATGTAGTCATTGTCAAAGTACATTGTCAAAGAAACTCTAACGAGTTAGGAGCTACGTGGCCTGACCCAGATCTCTAGCTCTAGTGGTCTGCTCATTGTAGCTCCCTCTCCTGAGACTAAACTCGCTTTAGAAGAACTCAGCCAGTGCCAAATGTACTCATGTAATTTAACGAGTAACAAAGACCTATATTTCCACACCAAATTAATGTCTGGTGATTGCCAGGTGCTTCTTGTTCCTCACCAGGCTAAATCAATACATCTAGTTCTAATCTGTAGAGTTATTTAATATCCAGAAACTTAAGGAATAACACATCAGAGACATCTGTTTTCCTGCATGATTAATATTTTAAATTATTTTTTTTTAAAGATTATCATAGATCTCTGAGGAGAGGGCTGGGCATCTGTTGTGTGTTGACATTGTAGAAAACATAAAGCATCAGTTGGTGATGCTAACACAGAGCAAACAGTAACACAGTGTTCTGACTTTTTTGTTTAAAAAATTCTAATCTGTTCTAATATTCTTGTTCTAAAGTAAGATATAAGTTTTTATTTTAAAATTGAATATCTACTTCTACACTGACATATTATCCCTTGTTTTATGTCTTTATATTGAAATTTTCCCTGAATTTTAGGACTTTTCAAACTCTTCTACAATATGCTAGGCATGGCATGAACCCGTGTGGATGGTAGTCGCATGCTGCTGGCAGTGGTAATTGCTTTTCATGTATGGATTTCCAAGCTGAAATGAAAGACACAAAATCATCCAATTGTAAAGCAAATTTTTTCATTTTTCACAAGGAAAGAAAAAAATCTGAGCTATAACAGCCAACAACTGAAATTTAAAGCACTTTTATTCATTTTCAGCAAATGAATGTGTCAGCACCTTATTAACATTTCATGAAGGAACTTCTCCATCTCCATAGAGGAAGTTTACTTGTTTTCTCTACCTCACCACATTTTTTGCAACTTTTCCCTGTGTTGTTTTGGGTTTTTTTCTTTTGTGTCCTGATATAAGCTATCAGCCTTACAGAATTAGGATGTGGGCAATTTTTGTACCTGGTAAATATCTGTCATTGTAAGGCTTGGGTTCCTTTATGAATATATCTCTTCCAGAGGCAAAGACATCTCTTAATGATAATATGTAAAGAGACTGAACCTTGCCTATCACTTTTTTCCAATGAAATAAGACATCTTTCAGTACAGTTCTCATCAGGCATTAAGGTCATATTCTGGCAGAGCACATATAAATGTGATAAATGTGTTGGATGACCAGTGCTGCTCTGCAAGTTACCCATGACCTCCGAGGAAAAGAAATCATTGCATTCAACTTACTGTGTTAGTCATGAAAGAGGTACCAGAATTTTGAGGCAAAATCGGAATTGTTTTAGAAATCTACTTCCCTAGAATAAAATCTGTAGAATATAACAAGAGCTCATTGAAAGATACTTTTTAGATGGAGTGACCTTGGAGAAAGACCTATTGATGAAACTATTAACTCCTATGTTGTAAAATTGGAGCACAAGAGCACAGGTGTGGGAACCTCCTCTGTGCATGTGCATGGTACACTGAGCATGGTTCTCCTCCAAACATAAAGGACAGCAGATGATATCACACTGACATATGGCTCCAGGCACCACGATATCACATTGTAGTCCTGAATAATACAGTATAAATGTACAACTACAAAGCAGGAGCCACCCACAATAAAGCTAAACATAATCTTCTCCAAAACGCACGTCAGCTCTTGTTGCATCCTTTGTCAGAAAGCTGTATGAACAGCTGAGCCCCACAAAATTTTTCCCTGAGCCCCAGGGAAAAAAATGTGGGGGAATTTAGGATACAGCACATCGTGGGGAATAGAGGAAACCTCTTCAGAGTTTTATCCCTCATGTAAATTGTCCCATTTGTTAATTTTTATGGTGGAAGGCAACAACAAGATTGTCACTGATGTATGAACAATGATGTTCTATTTGTAAGTCACCTGAATAAATGAAAGATTCAACTGCAAGTCTTTATGGAGTTCAACACTAGAAGAATAGACTGAAAACACGTAGTTTGATAAGAATTCAACTCTGAACCAATGGTACAGGTGGACATGCTCTGTGAGCTACAGAGAGAAAGCCACAGAGGACCAGATCTGTCATATAGCCCGGAAGACAGATTTAGTTTGGGAGAATATTTCAATAGACAACTGAGCACAGACGCTGCAGACATCCTCTTTTTCATTCCACATCCTTTCACAGAAACAGCAATGTGTCAACCCTTAATAAATAAACAAACTCATACCAAGAAACAGTAAATTTGTGCAACTTTCACAGGCACAGAAATAGACCACTAAAACCGATGATTCAGACATAGAGGCAATGGGATTTCAATCAGAGCAGTACAGCTGCTATTGTACACAAATAAGTGAGTTGTTTTTAGTGAGGGAAGTGCTGTCAGTGTCCCCCAAGGGCAGGGGCAGCTTTCCCCTGCGGACTTTTGCTGGTGGAAAGAGAAGGGGCTCTGGAGTACCAAATTAATGTGTTTCACAAGCTGCGTGCTTCTGGCTAAAGTTTATATGGGACAGTGCTGGCAGAAACTCTGTAATTTAGACATGGAAACCTTTCACCTTCAACCTGTTTATTTTTCATTTTAATATTTGGATCGCTTCTACCCCTAAGTCTATAGGGCTGGAATGTACAGATTTTTAATATTACGAGAACATCTAAAACAACACAACCCTGTCTATAGTTGATATTAAAATTTGACACATAAATGAAAAATGAAAAAATTGTGGCTTTATCAACAGGTTCTTCCTTTTGAAATGACCCAGGAAACTCCTGTCAGAAGAAGAGAGTACTACGAAATCAAATTGGAATGGTCAGTATAGTGAAATCCCTTCAAGTAGGAAATAGCGAGTGGTACCTTCACTGTGTTTAAGTGGGAGGGGGTATATGGGCTGTATCAGCCTGGAATAGGCACAAAATATTTGTATATATGGTCATAAGTTACACAAGCTTTAAAGAAAGCATGTAGGAGGTGCACACTGGAGAGAACAGGAGAGGAACTGAGTTGCCTGCCCATTTTGGTGATCTCCTTCAAAATATTGTCCTTTCTTCACATCAAACTGTCTGTTCAGTGTCACCATAGTTATGCTGCTCACTGGCCACCCAAATCTGCCTCACAGCTTCCTTCAGGAGTCCCATCTCTGAAAAATCCTGGAAGCATCTTTCCTTTACAGCCCAAAAAGGAAATTTCTCCTAACACATCAGCCTTTTATACTAATGCCTTCACTCCCCAGCCTCTGCTCAGCATCCTTGGTCCTTGGCAGGACACTATGATATCACTACACAGGAAGCAGTACACAGGCTAACAGGTCTGCAGAAGGAGAGAAGTACATGTGATTCTGTGATTCTGTGATACCCCAACCTATGTTGTTAGTAATTGTCCCCCATTTGAAAACAAAGGATTTGAACACATAAAATAGGATGATCGTGTTTTCCTGGGAAGCAGTGCTCTGCACTCTTGGTGTCTTCCTGCAGCCTCAAGGTACTTGTGAAAAGAGCTTCACAGACATTTGCCTTACCCTATGAAGAGGGTAAGGCAAATCTTGTAAGTGGGTGCCCACCCACGGGCACCCCTTACCAAGCAGTGTGTCCCCAGATAGAGCAGGATTATGGGGATGAGTATTCTGTGTTCTCCAACTCAGGTGGAATTCCCATCATCTCTACCTTTCATATCTCTGGATACCTTCAGGTGGATGCCATCAACAGCAAGGCACAAACAGCTTAATTAATGGTCATGCCTATTCCCAATGCCCACTTTTTCCAATTGCCCCTTGACTTCTGTGGGGACTGTTCACTGTGCCATCACTGATTCCATTTTCCCACAGAAGCACCACTGTACCAAGCTTAAGCGATATACAGTCGTGTCTCCTATACCACAGTACCACAGGTCTTGTTCATCTCACGCAAAGACCTCTGTCCGCTTAGAATGGCAGCTCATTAATATGCAAATTTGCTCCGCACCCTCACACCACCGCCCAGCGCTCAGGTGCTGTTTCAGCACTGTATTGCTGTGTATCAGTTTTTGTGTCAGCATTTCCCGGTGCCTGCAGCCACCCCACGCCAGGAAAAACCCCTTTTCCACTCAGCTGGGGACACGGGTGTGGGGAGCTGCCTGTGCTGCTGTCCCAGTGTCTTTTGGGTGGTGTGACTCTTTGTTCTTGGCACTGTTAAAAGCAGATTATTTTAATGTGGCCTTATAAAATACTCTTATAAAAGCCAGAAGAAGCAGTGAGAAACAAGGGACATTCATTGTTTAGGTATCAGAGGAGTATTGGAAAAGATCAAAGTTTAATTCTTGACAGTGCTGATGACCTTAGGTAAATCACTAAGGAAAAGGCTTGGAAGATACACGAGCTTGTTTAGAAAGTTTTTCAGAGTTAGTGCCTCATTGTGAACCAAGGGCACATTTGAAAACACAATCTTTGAATCCTAAAGGGAAGCAGAGACCTTTCCAAAGTTTGTTAGTGATTGTGAGTGATGAGAAAATCATAATCTGAATTTAGAATCTTCTGAGATTTTCAAATTATCTTTCTGTGTTTCTTTTTCTCTCAAGTGTAAAACTGGGGAAAGAAATATTTTGCCAGTTTTATAAGAATAAATAGAATATAGAATAAATATGAATATTTTCTGAGATACAGTGACAACAGAAGCAACAGAAGTAAATATGATGGATATTGCATTTAAAAAAATCCCAAATCCTGTTTTTATCCAAATGGTGGGTTTAGTGCTGAAAATAAAGGGAGTCAATTCAATGGAATTATTAAGAACACAGCCATTTATGTGACAAAAGGCACCTTTTTTGTCTGATAATGATTTCCAATGTGATGGTATCATCATCTTATATGTCCTGTATACACTTGAATAATATTTGGTAAATTATAGTACTAAGTCTGATACAGAAAGTACTGCTGAATACATTCAACATTGCTACTTCTCTTAACACCACCAGAAAATATAATTTCTGGACCTATTTAATAAATCACATATGATAAACAAACTAGCTCACTGAGAGACTACTTAGGGATGAGGCACCTTGTTTTTCATTGACGTATCGCTTATTTCTGAATGGAAAATTCTGCTGGGAGAGTCTGCAGCTCAACTTCTATGGGTAGCAGAGAGTGGCCTTTAACAGTGCATTTGACCCATTACTGATTTATAAGAGAAAAATGTTGGAATAAATATGAATAAAAAATTATCTTTTCACACTATTTGGTACAGCAACACTGAAATTGTACTAGGATAAACAATTGCCTTGCAATAAGCATGTTCATCCATTATTCAGTATTAAATCATAATTGTTGCTTTTTCCAATTTCTGTGCTAAGTGTTTCTAAATTATAAATAACCCTGCAACTCTAATAATAGTACATACTCTGTTAAGGGAAAGGTAAGTGCAGAAATAAATTATTAACGTGACTTATTTAAATATTACCACACAATTTATCTTAGGATTGGGAGGTGAAGGCAGCCACTTTGACATATCTGAAGAGATATTGACAAGGATTCTATGGACAAATCATAAATATATGTTTCATGAACAGACTTTGTGTATGTGTATTTATTTACAAAAGGTGATCTTCACTTTAAGGTTTAATTTTTCTCCCTTTAAGGTCATCATGAACTGCCTTGACTTTAGTGAGGGTAAAATCATATCCTAAGTACATACATCACTGCTGTGTTTTCCATTTGATCTGAGCACTGAACTGTGATTAACATTAAAGAGAGGAAGTCCAGCCGTAAGCATTTTTATGCCCTGAGCAAGCATCAAACACGAGACTCCTCCTTGTCATGTTTCTTCTTTTTCTCTTTCATGTCTCTGTTATTTATTTATGTATTTACCTTAATTTGCTTGCAAGAAAATCTTTTTCGCCATAAGGAGGGATGGGTTTGTGATTAAGGGATCTCACATCTTCATGTCTCCTTTTGCCTTGTTTAATTCCTTCCGTCTCTTCTTTAGAGGTCCACTGGAAAGACTTGTTGGCTTGTTCTTCACTGGCTCATGGGACAGTACTACATATTTGGCAATGGATCAGAAGGACTGAAGAGCACTTTTGCTCCCACCAATGTTTCTTAGAGCTGCTAAAACAGGACCAATGAAGATGTTCACCAGACTCCAAGTCCTTGCTCTAGCTTTATTTTCCAAAGGAGTTTTCCTTTCCCTAAGTGACCACAGCTTTGTAAGGAAGGAAATTAAGATAGAAGGAGACCTGGTCTTAGGTGGCTTGTTCCCAGTCAAGGAAAAAGGCACTGGGATAGAAGAATGTGGGAGAATCAATGAAGACCGAGGTATTCAGCGCCTGGAGGCCATGTTGTTTGCTATTGATGAAATCAACAAGGACAACTACTTGCTGCCAGGAATTAAGCTTGGAGTTCACATCTTGGACACATGTTCCAGGGATACATACGCCTTAGAACAGTCTTTGGAGTTTGTCAGGGCATCTTTGACTAAAGTGGATGAAACAGAGTACATGTGCCCTGACGGCTCCTATGCCATTCAAGAGAATTTGCCTTTACTCATTGCAGGAGTCATAGGCGGTTCCTATAGCAGCGTCTCCATACAGGTAAGTGGCAGAAGCCCCACCAGGTGAGACTTGTTCACACAAAATCACAGAATATTCTGAGTTGGAAGTTCATCTGCAATTCCAATGAGAGAAGCACCACTTTAGTAAGTTTGTCAATGAGCAAATCTTAGGTTGATCACTTTACCCTAGGGGTCAATCTAGAATATGATTTTTACAGAATTTATTTTAGCTTGACTCACTCTTCAAAACACTTACTCTAGTTTAAAGCTCTGGCAGCTTCCTCTAGTTATGATGTATCCTGAAGGCACCTGAAGTTTCCAAGTCATACTATTTATTTTGAACTTTGCATTCCATGACATCTCTACTTTCAGATCTATCTTAACTTGTATCATTTATGTTTCTGAATATATGTGTGCCTGCCATGCTGTGTGAATGCAACACTTGGCATTTAAACAATAGAGGTTTTAAATTAAAGAAAAAATCCTTCTCTTACTTTGTGATTAGTGGGGCTCCCCAAGGCTCAGTATTGAGAATCGGGGCCAACCCTGTTTAGTGTCATTATTGATGGTCTGGATGAAGGGGTAGAGGTCATCCTCAAGTAAGTTTGTGAACAACACCAATTTAGGCAGGAATGTTGATCTTTTGCAGGGCAGGAAGGCTCTGCAGAGGTGTCTGGATCATTGTACTGAGGCCAGCGGTATGAAGTCTCATAAGGCTATGTGCTGGGCCCTGTACTTGTATCACAACAACCCCCTGCAGCACTACCAACTGGGGGCTAAGTGGAGGGAAAGCTGCCTAGTGGAAAAGGACCTGGCGGTGCTGGTTGACAACCTTAGAATGTGAACCAGCACTGTGCCCCGGTGACCAAGAAGGAAAACGACATCATGGCCTGATTCAAAACAATATGTCCAGCAGGACCAGGGCAGTGATTGTCCTTCTGCACTCAATACTGGTGAGGCCACACCTTGAATCCTGTATTCAGTGCTGGGCCCCTCACTACAAGAAAAGTATTGAGGAACTGAAGCATGTCCAGAAAAGGACAACAAAGTTGGGGAAGGGTGTACAGAGTAAATCATATGAAAAGTGGCTGAGGAGGTGCTTAGTCTGGAGAAAAGGAGGCTCAGAGGAGATGTTATAGTTAAAGTTATCTGAAAGTAGATTACAGCCACGTGGGGATTGGCCTCTTCTCCCAGGCAACTAGCAAAATGAGATAAAGGATGAGATAAAACAGCCTCAAGGTGTACCAGGAGAGGTTCAAGTTGGACATCAGGAAGAATTTCTTCACAGAAAGGATTGTTAAGCATTGGAACATGATTCTGTTATGTCATCATTTTGGGTTAAATTTAATAAGCCAGTCCACATCACTCATAATCACAAGTAACTGCTGTCTTAAGACTAGACTCTGATAAATTAAGACCTTTCATCTAGTATTTCTTAATGGTCATCTGTAGGTTTCCAAAGGTCCCAGGCTGTGACAGTGCTGGACCACTGTGAGTAGCATGTTTTCCAGAATGAGTAGAGGCCTCAGTAACTGCACCAGTGTCAACAGCAGTAAAAGTTCTAGTCTACAGTTGACCACCTCAGCAATGACAGAAAGCCCACAGAACTTCACTTACTTGTTTCATAAAGAGGACAAAAGCTCTTGCAATGCCCATTTCAGTTAGAATTACATTAAGGAGCTGGCTACTCCTCTTGTCAAGACATCAAGTCACACAAATTTGGAGCATGGTCAGTTCCCATAGGACATTTAGGAGCACAGAAGAAGCATTTCAAGAACCTGTATTTTATTTCCTTTTGTGTTCCAGTGTGTGCCTCATCTGTGCATACATAGTAGGGAACACATGAGCAAATGGTTACCCACACCAGAGGAGAATGGTTTCTCCAGAGCAGAACCTCAGCCATCTCTTGTAGCAGAAGTGGTTTTGTCCGACTACAGAATAGTTAGCACAGCAGGGCTGTATCCTTCAGCAGTTACATGGGTCTGACCACTTGAAGCATAAAGGACAAGTTTCAGGTTGAAAATGAGGCATCTGAAAGGGAGAAATTATAGCTACAGAACCTTGGGCAGAACAAAATGTTAAGGAAATCATTATTCATTGTCTCTTTCAATCAAATAAAGGGTGAAACCAGCAAATGATAGGTTGCTGTGGATTCCCAAATCTAAATGAGTACCATAAGAGACTATTAAAAAAATATAAATAAATTCTCTAAAATACCACCTCTGACTCAGCAGTTCCCAGAGCTGCAACCATCTCAAGGCTACAGAATGTTTTGAAGCATCATATGTTTGTCCTATCCCACCAGTGGAGGGGTGGCAGTAATTTTGCTGTAATTTTGGTTTAGTTGTTTGTGGTCAGTGTGTTTCTCATGTCCACCGAAGGAGCAAAAAAGTTATATCTATAAAAGTAGTTAGAGCTGAGGGTATGGTAAATATTTTGTTCTCTCTCAGAAACACTGAGGGACTCAAGCCATGCTTCTAAAGTGGCCTGTGGCCTCTTGCACAACATCTGATCTACCTGTCTCTTTGAACCCAGTCTCTGGTGATCACTGACCTAAGTGGACTGGACACAAAACACATTGAATATACATAATGTAGTGTATATAGATGTTTCATAATCCAAAATCTTTTGTTTGGAGAATCTGTCCTATGGAAATTGGAAGATCTGATAAGAGACCTTCTTATTCAGTACATGTAAAAATTGGCAATATAGCTGTACGCATATCAGTATGTCACTCAAATTTCAAAACTTAAGAAGGATGATGAAACAATAGTTATAGTTAATTATACTCCACAATCTGTACAGCTTCCCCATAGTTGCCAATAGTTGTTTAAACCTAAGATCTTTAATGCAGTTCTTCAGAAAAGCAGTTTCACAAACTCTTAAATACATCATTGAGCATTTTACAGTGAAGTATTTGCTGTATTGCTCATTTTCCCTTGACATAGATTGCGTTGACCCTCTGTTAGTCTCTCTTTCCTAGCTTTCTTCTAGATTTCACAATGTCTAGAAAATATGTAATTAAGGCATTCACTCCTGCTGCTCATCCTGTTAAGATAGCCAGGCACAACTTCTGTTTCAAAAGAAAACCCTTGTCAACAACAGTGCAGACTCGAGCCTCAAGAAGTAAGGACTTTGAAGCATTAAAACCAGGCATTTTGGTGCAACACCAGAAGAAGAGACTAGAGCCAGTCATCTGTATAGAGTAACTCCAGTAACAACTGGAATCGCACCACTGCTGAAAGTCAGAATACTTCATCAGGTGCGTGGGCAAGACTCAGCATCTCCAGTCCCTGTGTTTTCAAGCAGCACTCAGGGTGCTGTCTGCATCCAGATGTAGCCCCGTCAAGCACTTCTCTTTTGCTGAGGGTTGCAAACATTATAAACTCCACAGTGCAGTTTCTTAGCCTTAAAATAAAACATGCTGAGTTCCTCAGACCAAAATTATTTCTGGACTTTTTTTTCCCGACAGTGAATTTGTTTTTATATTTCAATACTTTTTCTTCCCCTCCTTTCACCCTCCCTCTCCTGTTTTTTTCCTCTGGACAGCTGTCTGCCAAATGATGCTCCTGCTGTCAGATTTCTACTTCTTTCGTTATCCTTCCACTAAGGAAAAAAGAGGTTGCTGGTAAATCAGCAATGAACACCTTCCCCACTGAGTCAGTATGTGTGATAGGCACTTTTTCCAAAGACTAAAAACAACACGAGAATGCAGAATGCTTAATTGTTTTCTGTTCAGACTAAGCTATTATCGTTAATGATGATCTGGATAATTAGTTTTTAGATGTTGTGTTTAAATTAGCAGCGAGCCCAATCTGCACAGCATTTGATCCCTCAAAACTCAAGCCAGGATTCTCAGTCAATGGAAAACCTCATGTTAAAAAACAAAACTAAACAAAACAAATTTTAAAATGTTCAAAAAAAAGCAAGAACAACAACAACAAAAAAAACCAACAAATAAAAAAAGGATGGTTTTGTGAAATAAAATTCTGACTTGAACTGAACCTAGGATCAGGAGGTGAACATTTCAAAATTTGGGGGAGGAGTTCATGGCTTTTCATGTGAGCAAGGTTATCCACTCTTTCCTTGTTTACAAAAGAAATTTCAAACACATTTTCCTTGGAGATGTTCAATGACACTGTAAAAATGGTAGGAAAAAAGCAGTGTTCAATTGGAGAGAAGTACCTGCATAGCCAACCCCAATACCATGTTTAAAATACTTAGATCAGTTCTTGTCAAGCATATGCTTCTGGACCCAGAAATATAACTATTTGTAATGGGTTTTACCCTGGCTGGATGCCAGAGGCCCAAGCGGTTGCTCAGTCCCAATAATAAGATGATATACAAAGGGTGGTTAGGAATAAGGCAGTTTAATATGAGCACAAATAAAGCAAAGCAAAAGCGTGTGCAGAAGCAAAGCAAAAGAACTAATCTCTACTTCCCATCAGCAGAGGTGTCCACATTCAGGGAAGTAGGGCTCCTATGCGTCTTAGAAGGCAGTCATCAGGAACAATGAATGCCCCCCCGTCCTTGCTCCCTTCCTTAGCTTTTGTATCTGAGCTGACATCATATTATATGGAATATCCCTTTGGTCAGTCTGGATCAGCTGACCAGCTCGCGTGCCCTCCCAGAATCTCATCCTCACTTAGGGAGAAGGGGCAGTGTGCCCAGTTGTAGTCAAAACACTTGTGTGTTATCAACACCCTTCTAAAGCACAGCATTGCAAGGACTGCTATGGGCTCAGACAGATTCAATATACTATTCAATCCTGGATTTGTTCTTCTCTTTTTTGAAAACTGGATTAATCTTCTGAAAATAAAGACTGGGTCCATTCCCTACAGTCAGCTCTATGAAATATTACGGCATTTCTTTAGGTGGGCAGGGCTTTGAATTTCCATAATCACCACATTCATGTGGATGAAAAGTTTTTTTATGCTACCAACCCACAAGACCTCCAGTACACAGTCATGAAAGTTCTTCCCAAGTTAGAGCCTCATTCAGAAAAAATGGCAGAATAGAAACCAGAGCCCAGCTGTCTTCTCTTCAATTCTTTACTGTGCCTCAAGTCTACAAAACAACTGAAGAAGGTTTAATGGTACATTACCGCTATCACAAAAGCTAAGGCCACTCCTAAGTGAGTGACCATCTGGCATGAAATTCAGAATATGTACTCATTTACTGGCAGTCTTTTCCTGGCTGTCATTTCTCCTTAGGCACAAAAGTCTGCCAATGGCTCATGGAGCCTGAAAGCTAATCACATCCATTTTCTTCCTCCAAGGATAAGCCATCTTTCAAATAGCATCTTAACGACAGCTTGTGACTTCCACAACCACCAAAAATATTGCAAAATCCATAGAAGAACTACATGCAAGAAAACACCAACACATAACACATGGGGGTCTGTCCAATTTGTATGGACCTAGCAGGGCCACAGGCAGGAGAAACATGTAGGGGGCTGCCAGGGATCACCAGAGACCCCAGGCCATACACACCATTTGTGTTGTGCAATGACAATCTCTCATGATTTTGTGCTTGTAAAACCAAGCCAGATCCTTATTAAAAGATCTACTCTGTGAAATGGACCACCTACCACTACCATTTAAGCTACACATCCACTTGCCAACTTCTACATGTCTCCTTTAAATTCTCTCCCTCTTTTATCTCTGTTGTTCCTCTCTCTCCACTAGCTCTCAGCCAGATCCTTGCTGTTTGTTCTTCTTTGTTTCTATTCCACATTCAGAAACTGAGTAGTCACTAGGTTGTGATTTTCAAAGTGTTGAAAGAGCACAGGATATTTCTTTCCTACAGATTTCAAAGCAATGTGGGTGCCTGTCTCTGGCTGGGTTCTTTGAAAATCTCACTGTAACTGACCCCTTTGTAGTCTTTTTGATTTGGGTTTAGGAATTTATTCTTTTTCTTCAGAGTGACCATTTTCTCTTTTTGCTAAGGGGAGTTATATAATTTTTAAAAGATGGGTGAGTAACCTCTGAGATCACAGGTAAGAAGGAAGAAGCCCTACCAAAGATTCATAGAATCAATAAACTGGAAAATATCTCCAAGTCCAACCATTAACCCAGTAGTGTCAAGCCCAGCATTAAATCATGGTCTCAAGTGGGGGGAGCGGGGGTTGTGGGGGAAGACCACGGCACAGGGATTCCAGGGGCAGGGGAACAGGGTTCAAGGTAGGCAAACCAGTGGAGTAACAGCCAGTGATCCTTTCATGAAATGTCCAAGGGGCTACAGGGAGATCCAGCAGTCGGCAGGGGGGAAAGGTGTACTGAGAGGAGGAGTCAAAGGTCCACATGGTCCTGGGCAAAATGGCGGCAGTAGAGATCAGAGGAGAAATCAAGGCTTTCTCAGGCCAGAAGATCCACAAACCCCCTTCTGTGAGCCCAGGATCTGTAGTTATAGGGCCTTGGGCCCCTCCCATGTCACATGCCTTGTGGGCATGTCTTCACATGCCATTGGCCATCACTCAGCCTGCCCCGGCCCTCAGGCACCTCCCCTAGTCACATGCCTTGCTGGGAAGGGAAGAAAAGAAAAAGAATCATCCATTGTTTGTCAGGTAAAAAGGAGAAAGTCCCCCTCCTGGCCACATGCCTTGCAGGGGAAGGAAGGGGAGATAAGAGAGGAACCCTATTATCTGTTACAGTAAAAAGGAGAAAAGTTTTACAAGAAAACAAAAGGGCTCTCCCCCTCGACAGTGATTCCACTGCCTGACCATCCTTACAGTGATGAAATTTTTCCTAATGTCTAACAGTAAATCTCCCCTGGCACAACATGAGGCCCTTTCCTTTTGTCCTATCACTTGTTACCTGAGAAAAGACACAAAACCCTACCTGTCTACAGCCTTTTCTCAGGGAACTGTAGAGAGCAATAAAGTGTTTCAAGGAAATAACTATAAGAGAAAGTGGCCAAAAATAAGAACTAGGTAACAACATCTGAGCGTCACCTGTACTCATTCTATCCCTACTGACTAGGACTTACACATCAGACAAGGAGTCTTAAATAATTATATTTATCAATGATAACTCTTTTAATTCTGGAAACAATATCATGTTTGTAGAACCATGGGCCCCAATTTTAATACCTTTTCTGATCATGTGTAACTATGGCATGAGTCACTCATAATCACGTTTATGAATTCTCTGAGAACAGTGGCACTCCTCATGCAAAGCAAGGTGTTCTGCGCAGGTCCCTTGTCAGCGTGCCAGCTTAGCATTCAGCTTACTTCACTTCAACAGTTAATGCAATATGGGGGCAGAGTGCATATGTGACAGCTCACTGTGCCATCCCCCTACAGGAAAACAAGAAAAAAGATTTCCAAGTAATTCTCTCAAAGCACAACATTACTCTGCATGCCCTCCCTGGTTTACACAAGACAGACACGCATAAAAGAAGAAATTCCCAGGTCCTACACAGATCAACATTATTTGGACAGCATTCCTTATTCCTGATACTCATTTTGTAGATGCAATTATTTCACGCATCAAACACTGTTTCTCTATGTGTGACAGCTATTGAGTCCACTGCAAATATTTAGCTATATTTTTTTATCTTGATTGCCTAAATTTTCAGGAAAAGTAGGGTAAAAACAATGTTGCCTTCTCCCCTCTCCCTGCTAACAGAAAATGCCAGACATTTTTATTCATTTGATACTGAATTACCTTTTCCTGAGCTTTCTTTTGAATGGAATTTTGTTAAGGAACATAACCTACAAGCTAGGAGACAGCTCTCTTAACACCAAAGTGCGAGAAAGCTGATGGAAACCACTGCTTTAGTCCTGCAATGTGCACGAGCATGGCTGGGATTCCTAAATAACCTCACTGCATCTGGTGTAGATCCTTGCAACTGACTTTTAATGCTTTAAAGGACTGGGATATTGATATTCCCAATGAACTCCTGAGGCCAGAGCTTGAAGTCCAGCTGAAGCCAAATGGGTGTTTTCTGCTGCGGGTCATGTCACACCCCCTGTGTAGACACTGTCTTTCATATTGCTTATTATAATATCACAGACACAGCATCCACAGCTCTAAAATGAGCTATGGAGGGATGATGTTCTGCACCAGTAAAGGTTCTTAAATTCTGGAATCAGCTTAAGGTCCTAATTTCCCTTTGAAAAGAAATTAGAACTTGTAGTTAATTTTTTTTTTTTTGGGGGGGGGGGGGGGGGGGGGGGGCAGGGTCTGAACTAAGCAGTTGCATTTGCATCACTGAACTCTCCCCCTCCCAAGTACTCCCAAACTACATAAGTATGCCAGAAGTGCCTACACTGAGTCATACTGGATGACACTGTCCCTGTGCCTTTGAGCCTACTAAATCCCAATAGGACAGGGAAAGTTATGGAGGGGTCCAGGTCTTCAGTATTTCTCATATTCATTGCCAATGATGCAGTTTGGCAGCACAGCAGGTTCACAGGCTGCTGAGCTGTATCTGTGGAAACATGTCTAGTAGATAGATGGAATTATTTCTATTTACTCTCATTGGATCACAGCTAGAGTACTATTTCCAGCTTTGTGTCTCTCGATAAAAGAATGGTTTAATAAATATGGGCATGATCATGGGAAGGAGAGTCTGGAGCACATACCCCACAAGAGGAAATTGAGGGAACTGACTGTGTTTAGCCTGGAGAAGAGAAGGTTTGGTGGAAATCTAATGCCTTTAGCAATGTATTATTTATATATCTTTATTATTAATTGGAATGAATGCTTTAGCTGTAGTTTGACCTCCAGTTTCCCAAATAATTACAAAACCCCAACAATATAGATGACCATTATTTAGGAACTAGATGCAACAAAAACTAGCAGCTGTGCATGTTTCTTCAAAGCACAAACTCAGCCCCTCTGTTACAGCAATGATCTAAACATTAGGAAATCTTTGGGACATGGCCTTGCCATGGTCTTGCTGTGGAAATCCAGACAAGAAACTCACCCTCAGAAATAGAAAGACTTTTTCAGGACACCAGAGGCAGACACAGAATCTCCATTAGGACAGATTGCAGCTCATACCGATGTGGATTTCTCCAGTTTCTCCATAGAGACAAACCTTCTTTTACCTCAACCCTGTTCTGCTCTGCAGCCTAATTCATTGTCTGTTCAAAACAGCCACAGGAGCTCTTGTCTGTCTCAAAGGAGCTCTATGAAATTAGATTCATTAAGCCATGCTAAGTACCATGAGATTCTCGCATGGTTAAATTTCAGGAGAGCACTGTCATCTAACAAGGGGCCTCCTCTGTCCAGCAAATGTGCAATACACTGTGTCTTGTGTTGAAGAAATCCTATCTGTTCTAGCACTTTCAAGATTTAACATTTTTCCAAAATGTTTCTACTGTTCTTTAGTCCCCTACACATTTAAACAATCCATATGTGTCTCTGGGCCATTAAAAAGGGAAATTTTTACAGAAACAACAGAATAAATCCTACTGCCACCAAAAAAAAGAGTTCTGTGAGTGTTAGAAAAAACATTCAATGAGATTCAATAAATCAGAAGATAGATCAAGATTACTAAGACATAGAGGTGTTAACTATCTGTTCCCATCTAACAGCAGGACTCTCGAATGGCCAGAAATATACTCAGAAAAAAGGTTCATGTGTTTAATAGCTCTACCTAATTCATGGCTCCTTATCATGTAGCCATTTTCAGTGTTATGAACAAAACTGGCAGTTTCCCACAAGCATTTATACTGACCCTGGTGCTCAGAGAAGTAGAAGTGACAGGCATGGCTCCAATGCTGGGAGATGGACATCTGTCTCCCCTGGCACTGCCCTGGCCACTCCAAAAGAGAGTGGTCATTTTGAGGATTTGCTTGTACAGTATGTCTCTACGGAGGGATGTGGCTCACACTGGGCTTCCTGCCATGCTCATGTTGAGCAGCAAATCACCCATCGATCAAGCAGTTGGGTGGGAGCAAGGTTGGCCTGGGAATTGGACACTCTACCACAGGGCAGTGGTTACACTAATAAACTCAGAAGCATGAAGGCAAATAAAAGTTTCCCATCACACTGAATGCTGACTATATTGACATGCTTTGCTCACAGCAAGCTCTGCAAAGCAGCGGTTTTAGTTTGCAGATGCAGAACATCCAGCCTTATTTTCAAAGGTGTCTGCAAAAACCACCAGTTCTGATAGAAAAAAGCTCTGCCAACTACTGCTACTTACGTGCTAACGTATGGATTTCAGGCACTAATTTTGTGCACCATGGCTTGATTAAATTGCTGCCTAGAGCTTTACCAAAATAGATCGTTTCACTTAGCAAAAGCTGGATCTACACCACAATTTTTAAGCTGTAACATGCGTCCCAAGACAGCATGGAGCTATAGCGGTGGAGGTGTGCCTGAGGTGTTCAATCTCAGTGCACGTATTTCTGGTTTTCACTACACTTTCCTCTACTACACTGTGTAACCATAGTGTTAGATATCACCTCTTGTCCAGAACGTGTTGCCTGTGCTCTTATCTTGTTGATCACTGAAGATGTCATTTTCAGAGGCAGGTATTCAGACCATCATTGAAATGGCTGGGAAAAGGGGCTGTTCTGAAAGAAATTGCATTCGCTAAGTTCCTGGGATGAGGTCTTTTAAAAAATTAGTCCCTAAAATCAAGATGTTACAGTGAAGAGCATTACAGCAAACATCTGTAAATACACAAAACCTTTCCTCTCCACAGAATACAGGAATCAGAATTGCAGCAGTTTGTAGAAACCCTAAAAGTAACCTCCAAGGCTGGGGGCCCTCATGTAAATTGGGAGAGTATTTCTGTTTCCCTGTATATGGATGTTTTGCAGCTTGAACTAAAAGGAGGGGGAAAAAAACCAGCTCAGAAAACAGAAAAGAAAGAAGCTGTTACATTTGTTAGAAGCATCTTTCTGTGAGCTGAAGGCTTGTCTACACACTGAACAGCATTACTTGAGCTGGAAAACAGACTTCTTTTGCCAGTTTGAGGGTGAAAATGCAGAATTATATGTGTGCATATCCTCATTATGGTTTAGCTCAAATAAAATAATTCCTGCTAGAATAAGCTGAGACAAGAATAGGAATTCTAGCCCACACGGTTCTGCAAGAAATGTTCCGTAATAACTACACAGAGGACATTCTTATTAGCAAATCCGAGTGCTCTTGTTGAGAGAGGACATGTGAACCAAACCATGTGGATATGTCAGCACATAATCAAAGATAGAAAGCCACCAAGGCTTAACAATTCTCAAAACATCCATTGTGCCTTGGTAACAAAACAAGCCTCTCTACCCATCCTGTTGCTTTAAAGCTGTTCATTTACATCACCATGATGGAAATTAAATCCCACATTTCGAGTATAAGACAGTTTAATGCATGTTACCAACTAGCAGGAAGGATGAAGACACATTGACAGCTTTCTGAGGGACAGTAACGTGTTCAGCCACAGCACTTCCCAGCCATGTGCCTGTACCCACTGGCAAAACCTCAGAGCTAGAGCTCCCTCTCAGAGTGTTCCTTTCAAGCAGTGTAGAAAAGGTTTTATTTTGGTTTAAACTAAAGTAAACCACTCCTAGGGGGTTATTTTGTAATGGCAAGCTGCAGCTCCTCAGATACAACTGAAATGCCAGGGTATCCCACCTGCTCATCCAAGAAGGACAGGAGAACAAGGACCTCACGAAATCCTCCATTCCATGTGGGCCAGAGGTTGTGAAAGTCATCGTACACATATAACCTTGGCAACAGAATCTGGCCCAGATGAGATTTTACAGGGGTAGACTGAGCTATAGCAGGACACTAGTTCAGTGTCTGCATTATATAAAATCACAAGCAGTACAGGTTTCTGATAAGCTATAGAATTCTTCAGGTTTGTTTTTTTATTTTACCAGACTGTCAAATTTGCTACTGATGTCTGAGCCTTCAAAATCTGCCCATTACACAATGTTTTTTCAAAACGGTCCTTTGCCTTTAAATTCTCACAGATATAGTTTCTGGTCAGAGAAACACCTGGGGAAAACATAAAAAATTAAACAATTGGGCAATTTTTAATAAGTTTCCCTCAGGAATCTCAAGTACACTACTGTTTTCAAATGGTTTTGTCAGGCTGTACTTCAAGATTAGCTTTAAATTCATTTTATTGGACTCTACTTCTAGCCAACAAAAGCAGAATTCCAAAATCTTCCCTTCATGATTTAAGAAGATATCATAGGGAAAAAATGCCATAGCCTTTCTTCATTTATTTCTGGATATGATCAGGAGCTACACTTCTATGAGAGCAACAGAGAAGATTTGGGAATATTGAAGCCTTGGACATAGCAATGTATGAAGAAAAAAAACCAAACAAGAGTTTAGATCATATAAATCACACAAGGACAAATAGAGATTATTAGAAGTTTTTATTATTTATGAAAAACTGTAGATCAATATGACATTGTGCAGCACTTGAAAAGTACTAACATCCAGCAAATATGCCATCTCAGGAGGTATGCAGTCAGAACAAGTCCGAAAAAAAAAGATTTTAAATGAGTAAAAACTAGAAGAGGTGAAGGCTCAGCTTGAATAAGTGGGATCAGTAAGTTCTGTGAACAGCCAGTACATCTGTGATATTTGCACAAAAGGGAAATTCGTGTCTTGTTAGTGTATTTGATTACAAATACAATGAATCTTGGAGAAGATGAATCCCACTATGAACAGCAAAGGCATACGAATCCCCAGACCTTAGTAAAGAACACAGGCTGAAACTGAAGTATCTTGTCCATTTGTGTCTAACTCTCTACTAGTTTAAATAGACTCAGTATAACAAAAATAAAGGTCCATTTCAGTCCCAGTAGGACACAGGGAATTAACTTGGCAGCAGAGCAGCTTTTGTGCATATGCATAGTGCACTGCTCTCACAGGAGTTTATCAACATCTTCTATCAACATTCTCAATCTCTGATTGTCAGAACACCTCTTTTTAAAAAATACTACTACTCCCTTTCCCTAGACATTTCTGTTCCATTTTATAAGTATCACTCCTTAATAATCTCTGTTCCCCCTTTCTCTCTAGGTGGCAAATTTGCTCAGACTCTTCCAGATCCCTCAGATAAGCTACGCCTCCACGAGTGCCAAGCTGAGCGACAAATCTCGCTACGACTATTTCGCAAGGACTGTGCCCCCAGACTTCTACCAAGCGAAGGCCATGGCTGAAATCTTAAGGTACTTCAACTGGACTTATGTGTCAACGGTTGCTTCAGAAGGAGACTACGGGGAGACAGGGATTGAAGCCTTTGAGCAGGAAGCTCGCCTGCGCAACATTTGCATCGCCACCTCCGAGAAAGTGGGACGGTCGAACATCAGGAAGTCTTATGATGGTGTGATCAGAGAGCTGCTCCAGAAACCCAACGCCAGAGTGGTGGTGCTCTTCATGCGAGGTGATGACTCTCGGGAGCTCATTGCAGCTGCCAACCGCTTCAATGTTTCCTTCACCTGGATTGCCAGCGATGGATGGGGAGCTCAAGAGAGTATTGTTAAGGGCAATGAGCACATTGCTTCTGGGGCCATAACCTTGGAGCTTGCTTCTCATCCAGTTAAAGAGTTTGACAAGTACTTCCAAAGTCTCAGCCCTTACAATAACAGGCGCAATCCCTGGTTCAAGGACTTCTGGGAGCAAAAATTCCAGTGTAATCTACAGAACCGAAAACCACATAAAAAGGCTTGTGACAAGCACTTCACCATCAACAGTTCTAACTATGAGCAAGAATCCAAGATCATGTTTGTTGTGAATGCTGTGTATGCAATGGCTCATGCCTTGCATAAAATGCAGAGGACTCTCTGTCCAAACACCACCAAACTCTGTGATGCCATGAAGCATCTGGATGGCAGAAAGCTGTACAAAGATTATCTCTTGAAAGTAAACTTTACAGGTAATAATTTAACTTTTGGTACATACTAAATGTTACTGTAATTTTTGAAATGTTATTCAGTAACAGCTACCTGAATTCCTGGTAACAACTATTATCACAGTCTAGACCATGGTGGTACCCAGGTAAGGTCATTCCTGTCACAAGAAGACAGAAAGGAGGAGGACAGGGAGTTTGGTGAGAACCCTAAAACAACAGTTCAATGCTCCTCCTGCTCCCAGCAAAAGGAAGAGGTGAAGGTGGCAATAGCTGGTCTTGGCAATATTACCTTCCATCCTCTAACATTCTGCATACCAACATCCATTTAATTCACAGCCAGTGTGGGCATGTCTGGAAGCCGAAGATGATTTCACCACCTGCTACACTAGGCATCTGTCTGCTATTCCCATGCCAAGACTTGGCCTTTTCTTCCTCATTTTGCTATGAATTTACATAATAGTCAATGGCCAATGTCCTTGCAATAGTAAAGTAATAATTTCTGTCATAGGACCAGATGTGTATAAAATATTGAAATATATGGGATAGTGCCATTACCTATGTTATAGAAATGACAAGGTTTAATGACGTATTATAAAAAAGCTACATTAAACATGTTCAGGACATGCGGAGAGAGGGTGGGCAATCTGGGAACAATAGAGCAAACTTCATGGGGTTTGGCCACATATCACACAATATCTCTGTGGTTTTGCCATCACATTTGGCCAATCTTAGCTTTTTTATTAATATTATACCATATCACTATGACACCATAACAAGGCTAAATCTACAGAGGAAACAAGTAAAGTGTAAAGCATTCTGTCTTTTTGCTATTACATTTCTAACGTTCTTCTGAAGCATCTAGGTTGAGCTTGCATTTCTATGTATTATTAAAGTGATATTCTCAGCAGACTAAGCTGATAGTAAGGAAACACCATGCTGAGCTTTGTGTGAGAACTAGCTCCAAGAGGAATTGAAGGATAAATATTGTAGGATGCAACATACTCAGTCCCAAGAGATGCTCCAAAATTGTATAATGCTCACAGCACTGGAAACTATGTGAAATTGTCATACCGGAGCTTGAGCTTTTCCTTTCTTTAGAGGTCTTCTCAGCATTTGCTTCAGTCCATTTCTAGATACTAGCAATCACATCCCACTACTTTTCTTGCTTCCAGTGGGGATGACTGGTTTAGCCAAGTACTCCACTTTCCTGAATACTTGCTGCTGTATCTCTCAGCACATGCTGCAGAGCTCCTTAGGACCCTTGGTTTCCCAGAATCCTGCTACCTGACTAGCTGAGTAGCTTAGAGCACACCAGGAATTCCTCCAGCCCATGTGCCTGGGTTTCTTTACCATGGAAATCAAGAAGAGACAGATGAGACCAGCCACTTGCTGCATCTTATCTCCTAGGAAGGGATTCAGGAGGACACAAGATCCTGAACATGTCCTGGTAATATAGATTAAGTCATGAAGAAAAAGTATGCAGCTGGAAGCTAAGATGTTTCAAACCTCTCACTGGGTGCTGAATGCAATGCTACTGAAGCCACATGTCTGTTCTAAACAACACGTGCATCAGGCCATTGCTCTACTCCTAGTATCAATGAGGATAGTCATATACCATGACATAAAGAAAAGCATACACAATGTACTCATACCATATGTCATGTTGTCATTGTCTATGATTTATTAATTTAATGAACAGCACAAGTCAGAATGAAACAACCTGTTTGGTTTTAGACCTCTGGAAGTTAAGAAGTATCCTTTCTCCTTCCCCTCCTCACAGCACATAAAATATATAAACTATTTTCTTGCTTACCTACACTTATCCTCAGAGACACTTGAAGGTCTTCAAATTCTTCCAATCAAATGGTTTTGGAGCACAGCATTCATGGCTCCTGGCATACTGATCCCTCATATTGAGGGAAGGCTGTGATGTGCACTGAGACACATCAGGACAGGGAGACACATCAGGACAGTAACAACCAACCCAAATGCGTAGGCACTTCAATATCTTAAACTTAAATTATTTTGAAATTTAAATTAAAATAAATTTAAATTTAAATTATTTTGAAACTTTTTCTGGCACTACAGTTATTTTTATGGACTTAAATGAATGCAGAGTTAACAGAGTCCAGCAATCTTGGTTCCAGTACAGGATTCTTAATCGTTTTTCTGACATGAAGACATTTTTTTAGTACCCAAGCATTTTCCCACTCAGCATCTAAAGTCAAAATAACCCCACCTTTCTTCTAAACTTTATTTAGTCAGAGCGAGAAAAAACAACTTTCATTTTAACTGAAATATCTTACACTTCTGTAAATTGGAAATTGAAGCTGTTCATGCTGGGGGAAAAAAAAAGAAAAAATAAGAAGAAGCCTGTAATTTTGCAATTTTGAAAACAGAAGGCTCTTTTTTTGAATCAAATTAATTTGTTTTAAAAACAACATGTAAATCTCTGAAACTCTGAAAAGCTTTAGTTCCAGTTAATGTTAATCTCCAGTTTAAAACATTAAGAAACCTGTCAAGTTCTTTTCCAGTGGCTTTGTTCCATATGTATTGTCACTGGCTTACAAAATTATTTGCTCATCTCATTTCTTTGTTATCAGTTCTTCGATTATAATGTGAATCACTGTTCTAATGTAAGTTATTTTTTAAGCAGATGAGTGATTTATATGTAGCGAGTTAATCAGCCAATCTGCTTTTCAGAAAGGTGTGGAATTTTAATACATATGTGAAATTTTAACACATAGGTGAAATTTTAACATGTATTATTCTTGTCATTGATTTCTGTGGGAACAAGAATTACTCTTAGCTCTTTCCTGGTTCAAGAAAATCTTTAGGTGTGTTAATGCAATATCAGGACCTTGCTGCATGGTACGTTTGATCAATGGTACTCTCCTATTTCCACCTCCAAATCTGAGAATGTTTACCCAGTGCAGACAGAGGATGGCATGGAAGCTACCAGTCTATCAGTAGCAAGTCATTTGTGGATTTTCTCTCTTCTTTAGCCTGGGTAGCAAACCACACCCACCACAAAGAGGCAGGGAAGAAAACAGAACAATGATAAGTATATTTGCAGACATGCGATCAGCTATTTAAGCAATGCCTCCTCAGCTGAAAGGCAGAGGTACACATAGATGAGCCCTGCATGCATAAACCTCCAGGTTGCCATGAAAGAAATATGGCAAATGGCCTTGTAGGTGTTCTTCCAGTTNTCAACATCCCTCTTAAACTGAGGAGCCCAGAACTGCACACAGTACTCAAGATGAGGTCTGACCAGCGCTGTGTACAGGGGAAGGACAACCTCCCTGGACCTGCTGACCACACTGTTCCTGATGCAGGCCAGGATGCCATTGGCCTTCTTAGCCACCTGGGCGCACTGCTGGCTCATGTTGAGTTTCCTATCAATCAGTACATTTCAAACACACCAATCTGAGTAAACGATTGGGTGCATTTATATGACTAGTGTGGGACTGTGCAACTTTTGACACTTACCCTTCTCACTGAAATTAGTTGTAGTTACTCTTTGATTGCAGTTAATGGAGGAGATCAGCCCTTAGAGTGTGCTCCAGCTCATGTGAGGTATGATTTGCCCCTAAATCTCTTGCTACTGGCTACAGATGGAGCATGGAGCAACTAAGATTTATCTTCTCTTGCCATTTAGCTGAAAGCCTGGAGAGAAGCTCTCTGGCACAGCACTAATGTGATTTGCAGGGAAATACTCAGGGATCAGGTAACTGCAGGGTTGGTGTAGAGAACTGGCCAGGATTTGTGCACCCTCATGCTGCCACTACCTCTGACATGCTGTGTGACAGGTATTTCATTAATATCGCCAAGGTCCTACTTATTTCTCCTTTTCAGTAAATTGAAATAACTCCACAGTACTGCAGTGTGGCAAGAAGACAGGGTGAGATTTTATTCCTTATTGTCTGTGAGATATGCCAAGCACATAATTTTCTTACAAGTCAGTAAGACATGTATGACAAAGGTCGTGATATCCTGAATATTTTCAGAAAGGAAAAAAGCAACACCTATGTCTGATTCCAGCTTCCAACAGCAGGATGTGAGAATGCAAAGCCCAGCCTCTAGATAAATGCACTCACTCTATCTCAGTACCCGTTTGGCCTTTCAAAGATATACAGGTTGGTTCATCTTCTTGATCTTCCCATCTTCTGTGTTTCCTCCTGAGGGCACAAGTGCAGCACTTGATGTTCTGAATTGTGGTGCTTTTCTGCTGATAAAGAGATGCTGGTTCAAGAGGCTGTTAACTTGTACTACCAAAGCAACAAAGAAGTGCTGAACAAAAGTGAAGGGCTCCATGGGAGAGAGTACAAGGTACACTTACTTCTCACCACATCCAGCCATGGTTTGGTAAGGGCAGAATGTGGAGAGGGACGGCTTCCCTCTTGGAAGGGCTATGAATCCAGGTATGAACCCCAATATGAGTCAGAGTTCAATGTACCCAGAAGCTTCACTTTCTCAGAAGAGTGGAGGGGACAGGACAGCAGCCAGGTTTGCTGACTATTTTAGCGTGTTTAAAGCATCAGGACGTTTAAACCATCAGGAAAACAGAGAAAAGCAGTGTTATCACTGCTCACAGCACTTCTGAAACCCACACAATGTTTGACATGTCAGGATAGTGAACATTAGGTAGGCAAGTGTGAAAAGGGTGTCCATCATTTGGGATAAAGTAGTGGCAGGGTCCTGCACAGCACTGCCCCACATGTTGTTACCTGGTGTAGCAGCTCCTCCAGGGTGTAGGACTGGAGGTAAAGAAGGACAAGGACAAAGCAAGGACACTCAAGGACCAGAATTAGCTCCATCTTCATTAGCACCATCATCAACCCAGGGTTGCTGAGCTGGCTGTGCAGGATGATAGCCTTGCTACCCAAGGGTGTGGGGTTGGGCTACAGCTTTTCCCCCTGCAGTTAAACGGGCTGATGGTATCACACAATGAGTCTGCTGTGGGAGCATATGGGCAGAGGGAATTGGATTTTGTGAGGTGTACATGTCCACCTGTCTTATGCAGCTTTCTGAATCTCCACAGCTAACGACTGGAGGAATTTGGCTAAAGTAGTAGCCTTGGAAAACTGACCATTAAAATTTTAAGGTAACACATATATTTATAGTACTCAGTGTCTTCTCCTAGCCTTTTCTTCCTCTGAAGCTACAGGAGCCACAGGCATGTCCCTTCCTGCACTGTGTTCAGAAATCCACCTCTTCTCCAGCAAAGCCTGTATCATCAAACCTAGCTTATACTGAGCAAAATCCTTTCTCATGTCTAACCAGAATGACTACTCCATATGAGAAGGGTTGTAAGTCATGTCTTATTTTTCATCCATTCATGATGGATAACAAAACTTTTACTCCTGCCTACTTCTACACTTCTTTGTGGTTTATTTGCTTTCTTTTCCTCCTCCTCACTCTGGCCCAGCCAACACTCAAATAATATGAAACAGAAACAGAAATTCACCTTCTCATTTATTCTTGAACACTGGTGACTTTTGTTGTGAGAACATAATTCCACAGACCATTTCCATCATAACTGTTCCACCCACGCAAGAAAGAGCTTAAAATTCATGGTCTGCAACAAGCAGATGTTGCCTCACTTCTGATCACAGCAGCGTTGCATGGTCCTTGCTCTGGGATTTAGCCATAACTATTTCCTGTCAAAAGTCAACTTCAAAACTCAATGCCTGGCCAGCATGCATAGAGCACAGCCCAAAGAAATGCTGCATTTTCTATTCACAAGCAGATTACAGATGCAGAAACTTCAAAGGCCAAGTATGAGTTTACATCAGGGAGTACCTGTCAGTAGGTGTGCAGGTTAAAGCTAGAGCCCAAAGCCCAGACTCTGCAGCAGATGGCCCTGCTACTCCATCATCTCACCCAAGGAGCTCCTTCTCATCAAGTCAGATCCCTCTTGCGTCCAGCACTTAAACAGTCAGCAGTGAGGTCCTCCTGGTCTTCCCTGAGATGTTTATTTATAAAAGAAATCAGAATGCTGCCTTCAGATGAAGGTAACACATATGGGCAGAAGACATCTAATAACTTGTTAATCATAAGAGTTGTAAAAGTGTAATTCATGGTGGATTTGTAGCTAATAAAACTAAGGAAAATGTAGAGTGAATTCCCCAATATACTAATTAAAAATACACATGAAATGATGTCTATGATTCATAGGAAAAATTATGGCCTTTTCCTGGGACCGCAAATGTGTCATAGGATCTAAATCCTTGCAAGCAGTTAAGACACAGTCTCTGAAAGTACACTTGCAACTTTGTGTTTCAGAAAAGATGAACAGTTGAACCTGCACAGTATTTTCCCATATTCACAGGATTCACAAGATATTCAAAGGGATCATCTAGTCCAACTCCCAAGCAAGCGCCCACCCAGGGATCAAACCCACAACCCCGGAACCATGGGCACCACACTCCACCCATCCAAGCCTCCCATCACCTAGACCATGTCACTGAGTTCCTCATCCAGTCTTTTCTTAAACACCTCCAGGGATGACAACTCCACCACCTCCCTGGGCAGACCATTCCACTGAGGGATCACTCTCTCTGTGAAAAAGCTTTTCCAAATTCCTCTTCGTATTACAGTTACACTGGTGTATATACACAGAGAGATGCAGTGAGATTCCGATGGCCTGGTATTCCTGATGGCCGCATCTATTTTCTCCTTCCTCCACCGGTCTCTTAACAGACCTCATGGGGATCTACAGTTCCTTTCCTCTGGGCAAATTTCTCCCTCCAAGGGTAAATAAGCCAATCTCTGCTTAGTCCATTCTGAAGCTTTTAATATGTGTATATATTAATATATTTATGTACTTTGTTTTTATATATATACTTAACTGTATATCCTATCGATTCATAACTTATAGAATCATAAAGATTAAATCAGATTGGAAGGGTACTTGGGAGGTCTCTGGACTAACTTTCTGCTGAAAAGAAAGACCTCTGTGCAATCAGATCAATTTGCCCAGGGCTTTATGGATGTGAACTGGTTGAAATTAAAATACTACAGGACTTTTTAATCCCCGAGTCTGGGTTTGAGATATCACAATGTAAAACAACTAATTTACAGTCTGGATGTGTTGTCTGTCACATGCTGCACCATGTAAATTGCATACCTGGGCTGGCAGCAGGACACAGGCATTGTCACCTCTAGGGCACAACTTTCGAATAAAATTTTCACTGAAACTTCTCTTGCCACCGTGGCAGGTGAGTGACCTACCTGTTAAAAGTGTCTGCTATCTAGTCAGAGACTATCATAAAATGCCCCCCTTTCATGCTTTCATTTGGCACTAATTCACTGTAATTAACCTTAGTGAGCAGGGGCAGAGGTTGAATTGTGGTTTTACCCGTTGAGATAAGCTCCTGCAGCTGAAGCCAAGGTGTGCTGGACCAGTGCTCCCTACACAACTCAAAAGCAAGGTACTTTAGCCTGTGGCCACTACTGCCTGCTTGACCTGGAGGCTACCACTCTGCTTCACAGAATCACAGAATCACAGAAAATTATGAGTTGGAAGGGACCCACAAGGATCATCTAGTCCAACTCACCGTCTAATACCCGTACAGCGACCAAGAGCACATCCCAGAGTATAATAACAACCTAGATGCCTCACAGTCTAGCAGGCCACTCTGAGCCGGAAGGGGCCCAGGGTCATCCAGCCCTCACCCCCCAGCTAGACCAGCTAGACCATGTCACTAAGCTCCTCGTCCAGTCTTCTCTTAAACACTTCCAGGGATGGCGACTCCACCACCTCCCTGGGCAGCCCATTCCAATATGCAATTACTCTCTCCGTGAAAAACCGCTTCCTAACATTGAGATTAAACCTCCCCTGGCGTAGCTTAAGGCTGTGCCCTCTCGTTCTGGTGTCGTCAGCCTGGAAGAAGAGG
>WEKX01028239.1:1045731-1088519 GCA_013390025.1 Pitta sordida | reverse complement strand
TGTTACCCTCTGCATCCAATAGGGAGTGGAGGCTGTTACTGCCTTTCTTTTTACTGTTAATGTACTTATAGAAGCTTTTCTTGTTGTCCTTGACAGAGACAGCTAGGTTGAGCTCCATCTGGGCTTTCGCCTCTCTGGTTTTCCTCCTACACTGCTTAACAGCTTCCTTAAACAGACTCTGACTCACCTCCCCTTTTTTCCCTGGAGGCTAAGCTCCCACGGACAGAAAGATGAGAAAGTGGCACAGAGCAGCAACAGCTTTTTTTCATAGTCCTCAGGAAGTTTCTGGAAGTGTGTTGCCTTTGGTCTTTACCCAGCTGAGTGTCATTCTTGAAAAGCCTGCAGAAACCACAGGATGGATATGACCCCAAACTTGTTATAGTGGCATATTTAGATGAAGGTGCTTTGACATCTCTAAAATTGCACATAGATCTCCATCTCAGTTTCCTCTGCTTGAATATTTAAACAACCCACCACTTCAGCTGAGCTATGAAATTCTGAACATAAAATTATATAGTCTGTGCCTTTTATGTAACTTATAGTCAACTGCTTAACTCATATTAATAATGTAGCCTTTAGGCATCCATAAATCTCTAGATTTCACAGCATCCATGCCAGTGTGTAAATTAGGATGAGATTAGACACCCTCTTTATGGAGAAATGCATGACTGACAAACTAAGCAATGATTTTCTTTCAGATCACATATTTGAGACAGAAGGTTTGGTAACCTAATTCTCTAAATCTCAGGCTTCTGTGTTTGCCTGCTGCTTGTTTTATAATAGTTACTATTTTATCTTTTGTTTTTATGGCAAATGTCATGTGAATCCCAAATACCAAGAGTTTGCATTCCAAGTCCGCAGAGGAGCAGGAGGTCTCATACAAATTTTTCATCGCCCCGTTATGCACATTCCCTTTTTGAATCCTACTGGAATCCTAAGGGGGCAACTCAGGACATACCATGGGATCATATTCTTCATGCAGATTTGCCTGTGAGACACCTCCACACATAAGTGATGTCAGGTCTCCTTCTTTTTTCTTGCAACCTGGAAGGACAAGATATCATGTGAGAAAAGAGTTTGGTTCAGGATTCCTATCCCTTACATTTAGCATCTAATTTGCCTCTGAAAAGCCAATGGGGGGGCCAGATTCACCTGTACAATCTGCTACAGAAGAGCAGCACTTCCATAACTAATATCAGTCTCACTTGTATGCTGAGATATTATTCTAGGGGCTGACAAAGGCAGAAGCTGTGTTCAGAACATGACCGCAAAAGTGCTAATGGGGATGAGGAAAAGGACACGAGAAGGAAACTCAATTTCTTTTGAGTAATTCAAATGTGCCCTGGACTTCCATTGAGTTTCCAAGAAAATTGGTCTTTTTCGAAAGGTGAAGAAACCTAGAGATAGCCACAAATCTAGATGTCTAGTCCTAAAGAAACTAAATGTTATGTTATTTTTACCAAGTTTCTATTCTTGAAGATAGTTTCTTTACAGAAGAAACTTCTCCAAAGGCAGAAGTAAAATCATAATCTGTAGAAGAGTATGGCTTCTCCTGAAATAACCTTAATATCTTGACATCCCTGTACAACATACTTTCTTCACCCAGTAGAGCACAGTGCAATGATATTCCCAGGCTAACACTGACTAAACAGGAAGGGGTAGCAGACCAGAGTAGCTGCATTAGCATGACACTGACACTCAGCCCAGCCTAGTGCTGCAGTCTAGACATGGATCATGGTCTGAATTCTACATCACTTCCATTTAGCATTTTTCTAGACAAACCTGTCCCAAGCTGACTGTTATATTGTGTTTGTTAAACTGCAGCCCAGGTGAGCACGTGAATGTTTTTCAGCTTTCTGTGAAGCCTGAATACTCCCTTCAAGCTTGCCTTTCCCATTTCTGATTCACAGTGCAGAAAAAAACCTACTCAGTGATACAGGCCTCTTTCTCTCTCTAAAAGGGAGAAAGAAATTCAACCCAAACTCAAACAGCCATTGTTTAAATTTTTCCACTAACACATTTTCCCCAATATTTTTTCCATTTTTCGAAAAGCAATCATAAGGTCTATATTTTCATAAAGTGGAAATTCCTTTTACATGTACATACTCTTCACAAACTGGCCTTCTACACAATTCTCACCAACTGCAAACTGGATGGACTTGGCAGGCAAATGTGTGGGACTTTCTTTCATTTCCTCATCTGTCAGACCCACATTTCTAAACACCTCTAAAAGCATCTCAGAGAATGTGTACTTTGGCATCATTGTGCTATTTATGGTTATTTTGTTAGCAGATATAGAATATAATGTAAAAGTATATTTCATTGCTCTTATCTGGGTGAGTCATTTCCTTTTATTTCCTTCTTCCTGCCATGAAAGTATATTGGTCTGAGGATATAACAAATGAAGACAAAGAATACTAAAATTCTCCACGGCACAGGGAACACACATATTCATGCAGAAGGGTATCAGAAGCAGAGAAATTTCTAATAGAATTGTTCACAAAATCCTAGCATTAGCATAGCTCAGGCACAAGAGCAATCCTTTGGTTTGCTTTCTCACCTCCTGCTCCAACCATGAGCAACTCACCTGCTCACTGCTGGGTTATAAAGGGGTTCAGCACTGAGCCAGAAATGACAATGTCTCCTAATTGAAATCCTTAAACTTAATGAATGTATTTCATAAAGAAATCACCAAGACCAATACGTTGGCTTGTAGGGTCTCCACACAAAAACTCACTCTTTCCTTGGTGCTTGGGAAGCACAGCACAGAGGCTGAAGCAGTGAGGATGGGAATGAAGGCTGTAAACATTCAGTACATCAAAAGCAGAGGTTATTGTACCTCATACTCTGAAGGTCCCTGTCCTCTCAGTCTTGTGCCTGCATTTTACCTCCTACAGTTTTGGTTTTCTTGTTGCAAGCCCATCTTTCTACTTGGCAATAAATGGATCATCTCATTTTTCCAGACTAATGGCACATACATATCTAACTTGTTTCCTACAAAAGAAATTCAAGAGCACTTCTGAAGGTTGAGATATATTCACTTTTTAAGTGTGTTTGTGCAATTGCTTCTCAATGCAATACTGGGTTTATGAAGTAGATTTTTCTATTTGTTACTGTACAGATTCCAGATAATTTGATGAAATAAGCTAATTCAGCAATTCCTTTGTACATATGAAATATTTACCACTTCTGTGGCTGAAATATGAGGCTTACATAAGAAAACACCATAGTTTTATCCAGGGAAGTAATTTCACCATGCTCAGAGAAAACAGGGAAACTACTAGGGTGAGACAGCTGAGGGAAGCAGAGACTTGAATGAAGTCCTCACAAAGAATATATTTACCACAGAAATCCTGTGTAACTACAGCTGAGGGAACATGGATTTTCTGGGTGGAATGTGATTCCTGAAGGCTACATCTGATATAACTTTGGCTCTGTGATCCAGTATCAACCAGTGTTGTATGGGAAGTTTGAACCGGAAAACATGCACAGAGCCCTGCACATGCACACACATTCACTACTCTTCAAAATATAATTTACTTAACACAATTCTATAATGAAAGATAATTCTTGATTGCTGAGTTTGCACTTGTAAAAAGTGGACAGCAAATCCAAAAGCAGTGATCTTTTCACACCAAAAGGAAGACAGAATCTGCTGGTGTTTATGTACCAGCACTAATGAGTTCCAGCATCCACCACCAGAGTTTTCCCTTTGTTCTTTTTCTTGCAAAGGTCATCACTGACCTTGTACCTTCTTGTAATCACTTCAGTCTTTTCGCTATAAACAGGATGCTTTGCATATGCTGCACACATGCTCTTCTTTCTAATAATTATGCCCCAAAAACACTTCTTCCATCTTGCTGAATTTCTGTAGTGATCAGAAGCTGACTGTCCATGTGCAGCTCTGGAGCCTCAAGCATTTTCCTGTGCTACTGCTACAGAACTCTCCTGCTCTCTTCCTGCGGGAAAAATTTCTTTGTAGTTCTTTACCTTTACAGTACATTTTAAATTTGCTCCAAAACACTAGGGCATGCTTGATCATATGCAGAAGTGTATGGAGTGGGGTTGCTGGACCTTCTAGCCTAAGTAGCAATGATGTCATTGCTTCAACAATAAAAGGTTGCGATCTTGTGGTTCCTTCCCTTGACATAAATAACTATACACCTCGTGACTCTGTAAATATATTTTACAAATAATTTCTGCAAAACTAGAATTTTTCCATTACAATTCTCTGATGCTCCAGTGAATGGAGCAGCTAACCACTGCTCCAAGTGTCAGAGATTGGCCTTCTTATGCCGCACAGTGGCTGATAAAACACTGTATATCTTGGGAACTGATGAAAATGTGCTGAAAAAGTTTGTTAAACTTCCTCTATTGCATCTGCACATCTATTTGAATAAATAGCTAATGGCTACTTAGTGCTCCAGTAACTGAAAGAATAAAAAGCCCATCTTTTAAAGCCTCTTTAGAGAAGAAATTGTCTTAAGACAGAAGAAGGTTTGAGGCAGTGCTGTTAGTGTCCTTTCTAGATCCCTGAAACATATTATCAGTCTAAGCCTATCACTGTGTCCCTGTTTCCACCATAGAACAGGAAAATAAATCAACATTTTCTTTTTTACATTTTCCCCTGAGGTCCAGTGATTGCTGTTGCTGAACTGATTCAGTGGAGCAAAACATTAGCGAAAATGATTCTGTGCTCTCAGATTTATCTTTCCTTCCTAAGATCCGAACAATTTGCAAGCATTAATAGAACATGCAGCTTGCATGTTGTAGCATAACACATGCCAATGAACACTACTAATGATGTTGGGAGAGGTGATGCACTACCTTCTCAGGTGGTGTGTGATATGCATGAATAAACCTAAAAGCCAAGATTTCTTATCATTTATCTTATTTTTTTATCCTTTACTGAAATTCATTGTTGTTAGAAGCCCACTCTCACCTCTCAACTGCCTGACATGGCATTTGGTCAGACATGAAAGATTCCCTATTGAACACTGACTTAACCTGAAATTTAAGTAGATGTGCATTTCCAGCTGTGGCTTTAATATATGGAAATAAGTAAAAAGGCAATCCAGACTCAAACCTTCACAAAGAAAGATAAGCACGTGTAATGTGTGTGGTGGGCCTTATTGCAAACATTAGTTTGATTTCTCCTTCAGTGACCAAAATTCAACATACTCAACTTTCATATATGTATTTCATATATAGTTTGACACACAACTGGAGAAGTGATCTCTCAGTGGAATGGTCTGCCCAGGGAGGTGGTGAAGTCACCATCCCTGGAGGTATTTAACAGAAGACTCGATGAGGAGCTCAATGACATGGTCTAGATGGTGAGAGGCTTGGATAGATGGAGTGTGGTGCCCATAGTTCCACGCTTGTGGGCCTGATCCCTGGGTGGGTGTTCGTTTGGGAGTTGGACTAGATGATCCTGTGGGTCCCTTCAAACTCAGAATAACCTGTAAACTATGAATGGAGGAAGTTGCCCACCTTCCTGATGGTAGCTTGTGTTAGCCAGAGACCACCTTTGCATGTATCTATTTCCCTCCAGTGACTGCAGGAACTTTGTAAGACAACTGTACTCCCAATATAGACACTTTAATTAAGTTTAGGTAAAGAAACATAGGCCACTTTTTTTCATTCATATATTATATTCAGAGAGGAAACTAATTCAATCCAGAATTTTACACCATGAGATGTGTGAAACATTTTTATTTCCAGCTGAACTCCAAGTGCTCTTTGTCCTCCACCAGCATTATGTTAGATGTGACAAATGCTACAAGTGAGGTGTATATGTCTGAGCATAAAAGTTCCTGTGTTTCATCACAATGCTGTTTCTTTATTCCAGGTCTGAGGCATTCTATGACTCCCTTTTTCCACAAAATATTCAATAAATTTGAGCTTCAGTTATTTCAAATAGGTGCTCTCCTTAGAATTCACTACTTGCGGTCTTAATTTCCCACTGCAAATACAATTTTATTTTGCAAATTACCTCATTATTAGCCATTTGTAGGATGATTGCTGAGAGTTTTCAGTAGCTCCTTAACAAAAATAATGGCATAGAGTCATAAGATCTGTAGGAAGAGTCAATACCTTTATTAGACTGCCCACATATCTGGAAAAACAGAAGCTTTTGGCATAACAGCCCTTTGTCATATCTTGTCTTGCATCTTGATCAGACTTTGTGTTTCTAAACTATATACTTTTAAAGAAGTGAACAAAAAGCTTTTAGCAATTACTCTGCAAATGGATAGTAATG
The DNA here is from genome assembly GCA_013390025.1 of Pitta sordida. NCBI lineage: Eukaryota > Metazoa > Chordata > Aves > Passeriformes > Pittidae > Pitta > Pitta sordida. The sequence continues at coordinate 1,082,257 of WEKX01028239.1, read as the reverse complement.
AGGCTGTTTGCAAAGTGAAATTGTGTTCCCAGAAGGAAACAAAAACCTGATATACTAAACTCCAAGCAGAGCTGTTCCTTCAAAATAAATGAAGGTCAAATTTATCGAGCAATCTTTCTGATGACCTAATGAGGTCACCTTGTACCTGAAAGCTTGTGCACTTCTCTGATCTGTAGACTAGTTTAATCAGAAATACTGCCTTTCTTATGCTCTTGAAATGTCTTGAATCTTGGACTGTCGTAGCTACAATATTACTACTACTAAATAATAATACTGCAGTACAAGTCATTAAATCTATGTCAGTCCGCCTGATTTGGGAGTGTCTTCATATCAAGCCAATTAGGAAATAACAGCCAGAGGGTCTATTTCATGGTTCATTTGATTCTGATCTCTAAGGGCAAACTATCTAACTAAATTATTCAGAGCTGTGTCTGGAAACACCTCTCTAATCCTCAAGTCCCCACAGAGGAGAGAATGTTTTAACCAACTTCCTTTAATATCTTAATAACTGAATCTATTCATATTTCCTTCAGGCTGACAAAGAAGGATAAAGAATATTATTAGATATTTAACACTTCCTTAGACAGCTACGTATGCAATACGGGGGTAGAATTAGCATATCATGGAACGGTGCCTCCAAAAAAGAAGGATTCATGCCCCTGTGATATAACCAAGTGCTTTGTTTAGTCCAAAAGTGAATTTTAGCAAAATTAAAACACAGCTTCATTCTCTTTCAGCTGTACCTCAGATGTACTGGGAAGAGAGGGGTAACGTATGGCACCAATTGCCAGCCCTGGGAACACCCCTCACCCAGAAGTTCAAATCTGACACTCAGAACTCATAACCTCTGGACTGGTAGAAAGCTCCAACCAAAACCTCAACTTCTGACATCAATATTAATATTCAGTAACTGACAGACAACTCACCGCCCTACTCATTTTTAACTCAGACCAAAACATTTCAAGAGCTACCAAAGGACAGGCCAGAACTTACAGCTCCAGCTCATGAGCTTATGTGTTGTCACACTAACAGTGGCCATAATTCTTCGTAATGGGAATGGGTTCTCCTTGCTTCTGTTTACAAGAAGCTAGTTGGCCTGAGGGAGGAGTTAGGCAGTTTGAAGTCATGGTTTAATTTCCTTTGTAATTGCAAGTTGATTGCTGGTATGAATTACATTACATGCATTTTGCCTCTTGAGCCAACCATTTCTTTAAGTGGATAATCTTAAATTAAAAGAACAATATCAATTGAAAGGCAATGGTATGTTGGAATCTCTCACATCATTCATATAAATTATCAGTCTCACAAACTGATTAAGAAAAAACACGTTGGATGCTTTGCCATGAGTGTTTGTTTTATTTTAAAGTTGAACTAATCTAAGATTAACAAAAAAATCCAAGAAATATTCTTAATTTCAGGGGAAATGTTTTGTATTTCTAAATAGAAATATCATTACTCCAGAATTTTCACATTCATTTTACTTTCTATGTCTCAAATCCAAATGCTTTAAGAAGGAAGAAATTATTTTTTTTATTAATTCCCTAAATTTTCTTTTAAAAAAGCCCCAAGGGCAGTTTCATCATTTCCTTGATGAAGGTTTGTAACAGCATCTAGTTCATTCTTCACAAGTTCTAAAGAACACACATATGCCTAAGGGCCACACAAGCGAGAGGACAACATACACCTGAAAAGGTAAAACATCATGCTTGAGGCAAGCATTTCACAGGAAAGGTATCTGGGGAGTTCTGTGATCAGCCAGACTGAGGATAATGACAAGCTGAATAAATTCTTCTATTATTTCAGACCCTTCTTATCTTGTTTTGCCAATGTTCCCAGGCTGTTCTCTCCAATAACCACAACAGTCTGTGTGGACAGCTGGCAAGAGACACCCATTCGCAGGTACACTGAAGAGAGCTTGTAGAGTTGCTATCACTTGGTGCTCCAGCTGTGAGTCTTTCTGTTCTAAATATTGGTGATATTCATCTCACCTGACTTCAGATACCTATACTGTGGATGTATTTTTAGCTAGTCACACTCACTCTGGTCAGTAGAAAAAGAGCAGATACAGTTTAATCACACGGAATCACAGAATTAGCAAGGTTGGAAAAGACCTTTGAGACCTTGAGGTCCAACCTATTACCTATCACCATTCCATCATCTAAACCATGGCACTCAGTGCCTCATCGAACCTACTCTCAAACATCTCCAAGGACGGTGATTCCACCACCTCCCTGGGTAGACCGTTCCAATGATGGATCACTCTTTCAGTGAAAAAGTTTTTCGTAATATCCAGCCTTGGCCTCCCCTGACAGAGCTTATCCTCTTGTGTCCTCTTGTTCTGTCTCCAGTAGCCTGAGAGAAAAGACTGACCCCTGCCTGACTACAACCCCCTTTTAGGTANGAGAGAAAAGACTGACCTTTGCCTGACTACAACCCCCTTTTAGGTAGTTATAAACAGCAATGAGGTCAGCCCTGAGCCTCCTCTTCTCCAGGCTAGACAGCCCCAGCTCCCTCAGCCGCTCCTCATAAGGCTTGTGCTCCAGCCCCTTGACCATCCTTGTCCCCGTTCTCTTAACACGTTCTAGTATCTCAACATCTTTCTTAAACTGAGGGGCCCAGAACTGGACACAGTACTCAAGGTGTGGTGTAACCAGTGCTGAGTACAAGGAAAGGATAACTTCCCTTGTCCTACTGGCCACACCATTCCTGATGCAGGCCAGGATGCCATTGGCTCTCTTGGACACCTAGGCACACTGCTGACTCATGTTGAGTTTCCTATCCACCAACACTCCCAATTCTATTTCTGCTTGCCCACTCTCCAGCTACTCCACCCCCAGCTATATAGCTCTGCATGGGGTTGTTGTGACCAAAGTGTAGAACTCAGCATTTGGACTTGTTGAAAGTCATTTTATTGGAATCTGCCCATCTCTCCAGTCTGTGCAGGTCCCTCTGCAGGGCCCTCCTACCCTCTGGCAGATCGACACCTGCTCCAAGTAGAGCAATCCTAGGTAACACTCTAAGGTGAACTCTAGAAATACCCATTCTTTTTTGTGGGACAGAAGCTTGGGGTAACTAACTTACCTACAGATGTCCACGTGACCTAGACCTGGGGAACCTTCCTGTCTCTGATCACTGCAAACACTGTGGGAGGGGTCCATGACAAGTGTTAAAACTCCCTACAGCAAGCCTCTAACCTAAGTATGGAAAACCTGTAGATGTAGGTAGGAAAATTACTTTTGTAGAAGACTAATCAGTCTCATTTTTCTCATTCATTTCTTAGATGAGAAGAAACAATGCTGCATATCACCTAACATACCCAGAAACACTGGTGCAGAGGTTAAAAGTGACTACTTGTCTCTGTGGAAACTGGTATTTTAAGCCCTTTCATTATTCATTAATTGTGGAGAGGTACAAACAAGTGACACTTCACTCTGAGATTTCCCTGTACTAACTTTTTAATTGCCAAATTTCAACGTGCCTTCTGTCAATCAGGTATGAAACCAGCTGCTTTATGCTGGATAGAAACAAGAGTGGGTGCATCAGGTCTCGATTGCTCGGTCTGAATGTTCAGCCAAGCAGAAATAAGTCACTTTGACCTCAGCAAACTATATCTATCTAAAAATAAAAGAGAATTAAAAGATATGTGCATTGTCAGGGTCTTTTTTGATACTTTTCAAGGTAAGGCATCATGCACACAAATGAGCCCATTGGACAAACACATCATATCCTGTTATATTATTACCAAGTCTCTTCATTACAGTGTTTTTAAAAGGCATTGCCCAGGATATGTAACAGGAAGCAGTAGGGGGAATTAAAAAATAACTATATTTTTCTGTTACATAAAAAATGTCTTGTTTTTCAGTCTTAAATCAAAAGTTCAGAGTTTTCGCAGCACCATCTAGTGAGACTAAGGGGGTTTTACTCACCTTTTCAGAAACTCCAACCTGTTCCCTCTTATTGTTTTTATTTCTATTTAATCTTGATCTCCTTTTAATCTACTGGCTGAAATCTTTGTGGCCAACAAGCTGCTGAAGAACGTACTTGTGGTGCACACAATAGCTCTTTTTACATCTGTTTCGAAACCAGATGAAATCTCTCAGCTTTGCAAACTGCCAAGCTGAAAAACTGCAATGCTTTCATCAAGCCTTGCTATTAATGAATTGCCTCCTAGGTAGTGATCTGTACCTTGTTTTGAAAGAATACACCCTGCAAAGAACAGATGTCTGTTTTAGTGGAAATGAAAGATGTTCTCAGATGTAGGCTTATCTGTCATCATCCCTATCAGAAAGTATTACCGATGAAGTTTTTTATAAGACATCTATACACTCAGCTCTGCGCCAGACACATGCAAGGTTGTATGCAAAATATCCTTCCTGGCCCAAAGATGTTGCTGACAAAGCCTGGTCTGATTCCAAGCAGTTAAGATAAAACGCATCTTTTAAGTTTCCCGGTGCCTAATTACGTTTTAAACTGCTATGTTTTCCTTATCTACTGATTCTTTGTTAAAAAACCCTAAAATGTTTTTCACTCAATTGAGTGAAATTCTGCAAATGTGCAGAATTAGAAGTATTTCAAAAAAATATTACTGGTACCACCTCTTCAAATAATATTTTTTCCTAAAAAGAAAACAAATTCTCCCTTCAGAACTTTGTAACATTTTTCATGTTACCAAGAGCTGTATATCACAGACACCACAAATAATACAGATTTCTAAATGAAAGGAGTTCCCCTGCTTCCAACATCACATAAGCACATTTTCACAAGCTTTGTGACTGTTGGAATAATTGATCCCACTCTGGGAGGATGGAAGCAAATGACATAATTCACTGCATAAAAGCTATTATGTTATTTCATGTTTTTATCCATATCTGCTACTAAGGCAGTTATAAATCTAGTCATTCCTCTCATATCTGAAGATGAAGGAGTCTGTCCCCAGCTTGCACAACAGCATCCTCTCCTCCAAGAGGATTTCTCCAGTGAGCTGACAGAGGTGGCTGCCTACATCAGGGCTCCCTAGTTTTCTGTCTTCTGCATTTCTGCCCTCATAAACATCACTGCTGTTGCATTTTCATTGCTGAACTGCTGCAAGATGGAGCACAAAGCGTCACTGGTTTAAGTCACTCTCAGTTATCTTTTCCTTGACAACTTCCTTTACAAGATTCCTCTTGGATAACTGCTTCGCACAGGGATAATTCATTTCATGAATTATCATTTCATGTAAGGGAAGGAGAAGATTCAAAGACACTGCTCAAAGGAGACAAAGTTTGTAATGTCGCTCAGGTAGCCTCTGAGCTAACAGCTGAACTGGATCTAAAATAGTTTAGATACAACTCTGAACTAAACCTGTCAGAAATACCTGTTATAAAGCCTGAAGCTTTCCTCTGAAAACCGAAACCTAACTGAAAAAAAATTGCAGTGACTTATGACATGGACTGACATAATCTCTGGGAAAACTAATTTTAAAAAATTAGTATTTTTTGTTTAAAACATAAAATCTTGGGGTTTTGTGTTCTTATTTTCTGGTCTATAAGCATCTTATTTTTATGATTAACATTACATCATGTTTTCTGTAAATATTACTTTTTGGAAGTGTTCCTACAAGATATACAATATGTTGATAAATGATACATTAAAATGCCTTGGTGATTTTATATGTAATCAGTGAGTATATTAATTGCTGCCACCCAGTGGGCTCATTTGTAGACTTTGGCTTACTATACTATAATTTAATACATCATTGTTTGGTTAAATGATTTCATCCTTTTCATCTGAATGAGGGTGATTTATTTTCCTCTATCAGCAGTCACGAAAAATGAATGTTTCAAGCTACAATCTTTGGTTGACTTTAAACATATTGTCCTACAAAAATCTTTTGTGTATATTTGTACCATGGGAACAGCCCCATGGAAAGCAGCTATACATGAGCTTCAAGATAACTGTATGTGAGATTACCTGTTTTGCCTTCTGGGCCTACTGTCAAAGTCTAAGGAAAATACTTTGCACTACTGAAATGACAAATATTCTGTCAGAACTAAGAAGTTGTTAAACATGTTACACACAGGGATCTCTTTCTTGAAAAGTGCTGGTATTTTAGACCCTCAGGTAACTTGCACTGGGGTGCTTGTGCCCTTCCAGTTACACGCTTGACAGAAGGAGCCAAAGCACCAGTTTGCAGTTTGTCTTACCTGCAGCTCCACCGGTGCCAGTAGAAGTCACAGCCCCTCAGCCCACCTCAGGAGCTGGCCTGGATAACACTGAAGTGAATAAATTGGCTCTTAAAGCTGAGCTGCTGTGTTAACAGCTTCTGCAATCTATATGAATGTCATGAATAATGAAATAAGACACTGGCAATGACAACACATTATTGAAGAGTTGTTAAAGTGCTGCATTATGATTTTGTTTTAATGCTGCTCCTGGATGAGAGAGCTTGCATGACTGTGCATGATGAGGAGGGAGAGGAGAAGGGAAGCTGCTTAATAGTCTTCTTGCTGACCTGTGTTTTGAATTTAGCTACCTGTTTTATTAAGAGCACATCATTTGCAGGAGGACTGGCCATCTGGGACAGTATTACACTCTTCATTTTTGTGCACTCAGAGGTCTTGTAGGACTACAGAGTAGTACAATTAGATGACAACAGTGTAGGCAAAGCTGATAAGGGGACTGCATCATCTGTCTTACATGGAAAGATTGAGGGAACTGGGCTTGTTCAGCCTTTAGAAGACAGGACTGAAAGGGGAACTCATCAATGTAGATCAGTATCTGAAGGGAGTCAAGCTGTTCTTAATGGTGACAAATGATAAGGTGAGACACAATGGGAAGAAACTGGAACACCTGAACACAAAAAAGAACTTTTTTTTATGCACAGGTGACCACACTGGAATAGATTGCCCAGAGAAGTTATGGATTCTCCTTCACTGGAGATATTCAAGAACTGTCTGGATGTAATCCTGTGCTATGTGCTGTAGGATAACTCTACGTTGGAGCAGATGACCCCACCAATTGGTCCCTTCCTACCTAAATTATTCTGTAATTCCATGACTCTGTCCAATGCTGTGCCTGACACAGATAAGGCGTTCAGGTGCAGGAGAGGGCAGGGATAAGAGCAAGCACTCTTGACTCAAATCCTCAAGAGAGTATAAATGGGTGTAAATTATATTCCAACCTTGTCCTACAATAAACAGAAAGCTGGGAAAGAAAGGCACTCCAAGTTCAGCAGCCAGAGAGTACAGCTTACATTTCAACACTCCAGCTGGGGCTTCTGTGCCAAAATCCACTGTCCCTTTCAGTGACCTTAGCCAGAGTACTGCAAAATAAGGTAACACTCCGCAGGAATAAAGGTGAAAGAATTTGACCTCAGTGTTTTAAAGAAACTAAATAAATCTACCACAAGAAATCCAAAGTATCTGGAGATTGAAGTGGAAGAAGATATTACACCCTTATACAATATTGCTCATGTTCAAGCACATCATGGGCACAGAGGCAGGAAAAGAGATTTATTCTAGCAATGACAGTGGAACCACATCTGTAACCAAAAACACTGGGGAATAAAATCACCTTTATTGCTCATCAGTGGCAAAAAAACCTCTTTTGCTTCCTGCCTATAAAGCTTTTCATCTTTGATGCTACAGCAAATGGCCAATAAATCACACAGTAAATGTGATTTCCTCCTACATTTTTAATATTTCTTCATTCCCTGTATAAGCCTCAGGTGAAGGAAAAACAAAACTCTGCAGAGCTTACAAGTTGGAAGTGGTACAGTATTGATTTCACAGAAGGTCACAGATACAGTTTATGCTTTTTTCATCTCTTCCCCAAACAAGACGCAAGACCTAAGCAGCATGTGCTGGGAACCTCAGACCAGACAAGAAATATCAGAAACTGGTAAAACTGAAACAAAGTAGAAGAGTTTCAAAACTTCCTACAACATTGAGAGAAGTGAAAAGACATAGTAAGAAATTGTTAATGACTTCATAGTTACTTGTCAATCATCCTCAAAATGAATCCTCGATTCAACTGTATTACAGACTGTTGGCCTCAAAACTGGCATTTATTGATCTGACCATTCAAATTTTCTTGTATTATGGGAGCCGAGTTTCACCAAACAATGTTGAGTCTCAGTTGGAAGCAGACTTCTTTTTTTCAAGAAAAATGTGAAAGGTAGCAGTGGTGCATACTGGAGTAAGTCACTGGACAATTGATTTTATCTATGACCAAAAGAGAGTAAGGACATTGGCCACCTTATATTGACAGCTATATCTCATGCAGTAAAGTGAAATAGAGTTCTATTATCTGAGCTCTTTATTTCCTCTAAGTTCAATACTAAGGCAGATTCAGACCTCTCATCTTACTTGTTGACAATTGGATTCTATAAGCTGTCAGGTGCCTGTGGTTGCTAAAGGGATGAAAAAAAGTGATAAGAAGCTTTGATAATAACATTCGCTATTTCTTTTTTTTTTTTTTTTCCCTACAGCTCCCTTCAACCCTCCCAATGACCCAGACAGTATGGTCAAATTTGATGCCTATGGAGATGGGATAGGACGATACAATGTGTTCAATTTCCAGTACACTGGAGACAGATACTCCTACGTGAAGGTTGGTCACTGGGCAGAAACATTGTCACTGGAAGTAGACTCTATCCACTGGTCCAGGAGCTCTATCCCAGTTTCCCAGTGCAGTGACCCCTGTGCTCCTAATGAGATGAAGAATATGCAACCAGGAGATGTCTGCTGTTGGATTTGTATTCCCTGTGAAACCTATGAGTACTTGGCTGATGAATTCACTTGTGCAGACTGTGGGCCTGGAAAATGGCCTACAGCTGACCTGACTGGCTGTTATGACCTACCAGAAGACTACATCAAGTGGGAAGATGCTTGGGCAATAGGTCCTGTTACCATTGCATGCCTGGGCTTTATTTGTACTTTCATGGTCATTGGAGTGTTCATCAAGCACAACAACACCCCACTGGTCAAAGCCTCTGGCCGTGAACTGTGTTACATATTGCTCTTTGGGGTCTTCCTATCTTACAGCATGACTTTCTTCTTCATAGCCAAGCCTTCTCCAGCTATCTGCACCCTCCGTCGTTTGGGGCTAGGAAGTTCCTTTGCTGTCTGCTACTCTGCCCTTCTGACAAAAACGAACTGCATAGCCAGAATATTTGATGGTGTAAAGAACGGTGCTCAGAGGCCTAAGTTCATCAGCCCCAGCTCTCAGGTCTTCATCTGCCTGAGTCTCATTTTGGTACAGGTTGTGGTGGTCTCTGTGTGGCTCATCTTGGAGGCACCAGGCACCAGGCGCTACACACTTCCTGAGAAGAGAGAGACTGTCATATTGAAATGCAATGTCAAAGATTCCAGTATGTTAATCTCCTTAACATATGATGTAATCCTCGTAGTCTTATGCACTGTGTATGCCTTCAAAACAAGGAAATGTCCAGAAAACTTCAATGAAGCCAAGTTTATCGGTTTCACAATGTACACAACGTGCATAATTTGGCTGGCCTTTCTTCCTATATTTTATGTGACATCCAGTGACTACAGAGTAAGTCTTTGGATATCTGTTTCTATAAATCATATGCATTATTTTAGAGGAGTGTGTTTTCCTTCGCTAAAAGCTTCTTTCACATCTTTTGTCCCCTAGATCCCTTGCAAACAAGTTCTCTTTCTATATTGCCTGATTTTGGCTTGCTTCTAAGAAAGAGGGTCTCTATTCAAAAAAAGCATGTACAGTTAGAACTGGAAGGGATTAGTATTATCAGTCTGACTGCAATAGAGGCATAGCATATGGATTAAGTGTTCATATTGGTTCATCAATATCTGAAATCATAATCCTAGCAGAAAAACCTAGTAGGCCATGAGCTAGAATGAGTCATAATGAGTTATTTGGCAGAAATGGACTTTAAAATAAAATCTGAACTAGACAGTCTCCTCTGGCAATAGAATCTACTATTGAAACACAGTATTTTCTTCAAAATAAAAAATATAAAGACAAAATTTTAAAATTTCCTATTAAACAGGGTCGTTTTAAAAAATCCAACAAATGTTATGCTTAAATAGAGAATTTTTAATTCTTTCTGCACTTCGTAAAATACATACCTCACCGAGCAGTAAATACTGGTCAGCCTTTACCAACAAACTTGAAAGACTGTCACATAGTGTTGCAAAGCTTCAAGTTCAATCAAATCGTATTTTCTAGCTGAAGGAAATTGTCTCAGAAAAAGATTCAGATCTGCTCCACTGGAAATCTCACAGTTATTATGATGTGAGAAGTAAGTGTGGGAATTGGCTCTTACAGCAGTTTGCAGGGAATTAGTTCAACTTTCTGCCCAGAAGAAAGGTAGACTGGCCGAGGTGGGTATTACTGCTATTAGTGTGCATATGAAATAGCATATAAAACTATAGAGTTGCTCAACATAATTTTGGTGTGACCACTGTGAAACAATGTATTTAGTAGTATTTTTCTCAGCTTAGAAAATCCTCAGGAAAACAAGCATAGATAACAAATGACGCAGTAAGACACGCAGAGTGACAATAAAAGAGCTAAATATATTTAGTCTAGACAAGAGTAAACCCTGGGAGACGTGATCACAGACTATAAATAATTTCAAGGCAACAAAAAAAGGGGAAGGGATTATTCAGTCTCAGGGGAAGTTAGAATAGGAAGTAATGGCTTGAAGCTAATGAAGGAAAAGTTCAAGGAAGGCACTGGGGAACAACTCTGGACACCCAAAGCAATCAAGAAGACAGACGCAGAAGGAGGGAAATATCAGTGCAGACAGTCACATGAGAGGGCAACACAGACAGTAATAGTTAAGAGGAGCATGGCTTGATTGTTCAAGCAGAATTTTATAGCCTTATCTCTTGTGCGGGGTTTTCAAAACCACTAGTACACATGTAATTTTAACTCAAGTCAAATAAGCCAACTCAAGTCCTACCAAATCAGTGGAAAATGCTTTTAACACTATTTTGATACTTTCATGACAGGTCTACACTTCTGGGGTTGCTTAGAAAAGCTCATATTTAATTCCTATGTACTGCTACATGTTGACTCTGCATCAACTTTAGCCATCCTGATGTAGCCCAATTCAGATAGATAGCATCACAAATAACCTTAGAAACATAATAGCAACAATAAAATAATTAATGCTGATTGGCTTAAGATTTTATCATTAGGCACAAATATCACCCCTGACTCACCTTTCTGAAAAAAAGGGAGAACTCATGGGAATTTACCAGAGGTTTGTTGTTGAACTCACCATAATACTTAAGGAATAAAAAAAATAGTTCAACATAGGACACATTCATAGCAATACCAAAGCAGAAATGTCCCTCTATCACAGAATCACAGAATCACAGAATCAGTAAGGTTGGAAAAGACCTTAGAGATCATCGAGTCCAACCTATCACCTATTACCTAACCTAGCCAAATCTGTTACCTAACCTGTTGCCATCCTGCTACCAACACACCATCCTACCTATAACACACTACCCTAATATCTAGGTCATGCCACCAAGTACATCATCCAACCTTTCCTTAAAGACCTCTAGGGACAGTGACTCCACCACCTCTTTGGGCAGCCCATTCCACTGAGAGATCACCCTCTCTGTGAAAAAGTTCCTTCTAATATCAAGTCTAAATCTCCCCTGACGCAGTTTAAGACTGTGTCCTCTTGTTCTATCACTTGTAGCCAGAATGAAGAGACCGACACCCAGCAACCCTATAACAGGTGCCAGACAGCACGTTAGCTATGTTAGGATGGCAGAGTAGTGTAGGTCTTACAGATTCACCCACCAAATACCCCTGCTATGTGCTTCCAGATTGTTAAAGAAGGTCTTAAGGTGCATTGGCCCTAATATCAACCGCATGGACAACAAGTGACACACATGTGACAGGACTTTGAGCCCCCAGTCTCAGTCCTTTGGGCCCAGCAGTTCAAGCAGTTTTCATTCCACCTCACTGTCCACTTATCTAGTCTGTACTTCATCAGCTTGTTGACAAACATGTCATAGGAGACTCTTAAAAACCTTACTGAACACAAAATACATTACCTGTTCTCTCAACATCTACCACAATAGGAATTTCATCATAGAAATCCATCAGGGTGGTTAAAGATAATTTTCCCTTTGAAAATCCATACAGACTATTGGCAGACATTGCTCATCCATGCAAGTGTCCTGCAACATTTACTTGATTTCTCGCCCTGCTACCAGGGTCCTTACCCACACTTACTGCAGATCTGTAAGTAAAGAAGGAGCCATCTACCTGCTGCCATGAATAAGAGGCTTCCAGCCTTCACCATGGGAGTTTCTATTTCCCATCTCAACAAACACAGGCTGCCTAGTTCTTTTTTATCATAGACCAGGCTTTCATAACTGCACGGCACCAGAGAAGATCCAGTCCATCCTTTTCTGGTTTTTAGAGAATCCAAAGAAGGGATATGAAGATGGTGAATGATCTAAAAGGGAAGGCATATGAGGAGCATCTGAGGTTACTTTGTTCAGCCTGGAGAAGAGGAAACTGAAGGGGGACCTCATCACAGTCTTCAGCTGACTTATGAGGGGATGAAACTGTGTCAGAGGAGGTTTAGGTTGGATATTAGGAAAACATTGTTCATCCTGAAGGTGGCTGGGCAACACAACAAGCTCCCCAGGGAAGTGGTCACAGCACCAAGACTGACAGAAGTCAAAAAAACACTTGGACACATAGTGTGATTCATAGAATAGAACAATTGAATGGCTACAATTAGAAGCTCCAGCTTCACCTGCCATGGGCAGGGACACCTTCCACTAGTCCAGGTTACTCAGAGTCCCATCCAGTCTAGTCTTGAACACTTCCATGGATGGGGAGTCCACAACCTCTCTGGGTAACCTGTTTCAGTGCCTCACCACCCTCATAGCAAAGAACTTCTTCCCAGTATCTAACTTATATTTACCCTTCAGCTTAAGGAAATCCCCCCTTGTCCTATCACTACACTCTCTTGTGAAGAGTCCCCCTCCAGCTCTGTTTTTGGGTCTATTTATGTACTTGAAGTTTCTCCAAGGTCTCTCTGAAGCCTATTCTTCTCCAGGCTGAACAACTACAACTCTCAGCCTGTCTTCACAAGAGAAGTTATCCAGACTTCTGATCAACTAAGTGGCCTTACTCTGGACTCGTCCCAAGAGATCCATGTCTTTCTCATGCTGGGGACTCCAGACTTGGATGCAGAACTCCAGTAGGGTCTCACTAGAGTGGAACAGAGGAGCAGAATCACTTCTGCTGGCCACACTGCTTTTGTTACAGCCCAGGGTATGACTGACTTTCTGGGCTGCAAGCCCACATTACTGGGTCATGTCCAGTCTCTCATTCACCAGCACTTCCAAGTCCTTCTCAGCAGGGCAGCTCTTGATCTTCTCCCCAGCCTGTATTAATACCGGGATTTGCCTCAGTCCAAGTTCAGCACTCTGCACTTGATATTAAACCACCTTGTGGTTTAAGATCAAGACCCACCTTGTGGGTCCACTTCTTGAGCTGGTGCAGGTCTCTCTGAATGGCCTCCTGTCCTTCAGGTGAGTCAACCACATAGCTTAGTGTCATCAGCAAATTTGCTGAGGATGCACTCGATTCCTTCATCTATGTTATCAGTGAAGATATTAAATAACACTGGAACCTTGAGGGACACCAATTGCCACTGATGTCCATCCGGACTCTGAGTTACTGACAATTACCTTCTGGATGCAACTGACCAACTAATTTCTTATCCATCTAAGAGTTTACTAATCAAATCCACATCTCTCCAATTTAGAGGGAAGGATGTTGTGAAGGACCCTGTCAAAGGCTTTACAGAAATCCAGATAAATGGTAACTGTAGCCCTTCTCCACTGATGTAGTCCCTCCATCAGAGAAGGCCACTGTGATAGTCAGGCAGGACTTACCCTCGGTGAAATCATGCTGACTGTCCTGAATCACCTTCCTGTTCTCCATGTGCCTTAGCATAACACATTGTCTAGCAGGATTTCCTCCACTCCACCAGCATGCCAGTCCAGCCTGTGAGGCCAGGTTACGTATTGAACTACTGGAGTAACCTGGATGAAAAGGAACTCTGTGGGATGGAGCTATTTTTAACCCAAATAATTTAATTGATGGAGTGTATAATTATGCCAGCACAGCTAAGCTGCTCTAGGAGGCACAAAGCCTAAGAAAGCAAGCTGGAGAGGAGGGCTTTGATAGTTAATTTACCTTGAAACTAATTAAAATAAAGGTAGCTTCATTTATTCTTGTTTTATAACAAAACTCCAGATCTTGTCTTACTTGTACAGCAACCACTTTAATACTCACCTGAACTGACAGTATAGGTCCATGGACAAAATGCAGAGAAATTAAGGAAAAACTGCAGCTAATGGTTCCTTTCTCATGCAGTCCCTGCAGAATTTTCCATGTTCACTCACCCTGTGAAAGCTGAGCACCTTTTCACAGTGTTTGCTACATCCATGTTGTGTAAAGAATAATTATTATATGATTACATGAATTCTACCAACTGGTGACAAAACACCAGTTATGCTCAGTATATGTATAAAGCAACAAAGTCCATTCCCTACTCTATTTTTCAATTATTTCTGACAAGGAGAAATGAGATGCATTCCCATGGATGGAGGCTAATCTACAGGAACCGAAGGAGTGTAACTAAGGAAAAATGAGCTGTGGATGTATAACCATTCAAATTAAGCAGCAGAGTTTAAAGCAGTTTAATAGCAGTTTAATTCAGCATCTTAATTAAGAAATTTGCTTGGAAAAAAAGAATATAAACTGAGAATGAGGCAGTAAACTGGCACCTAGTCATACCAGCAAATAAAAAGGATAAAGATAGAAAACAGTGCCAGAAAAGCTACACTAGTGCCCCAAGGCAACTACTCTAAATTTCTGCAACCTTACAAGCATTAATTTCTGAGCCCAAAAACTGATGTCTCAAAGTCAGGACACCTTTCCGGCTCAGTCTGACAACAGTCACCAGCTATTATGTTTACTACAAATTACACCTATATTTCTGCAGAGGATTACTCAAGTTCTCTGATGAGGATTGAGGCTGGGGACTAAACTGGTTTTCAGATGGATGTTTTGCGTGAGACACCCACTGTAAACCCGCACACAATGCAGGGTACGTGAGAGCTGGTTCCCACTGCAGCCAGCATTGCTCAGATATTGCATGACAGGCATTACAGTGGGTTCCCTCATGAAATTAGAAATCAAGAGTATAAGAGAGAGTGCAGAACTATCCTTTCCATACTAAATTGAGACACATACTAAACAGAGACACAGGGCACCATCAGCCCCACACACCTCACTCATATGATCTTAGGATTGTGGAACATGAGGATGCAAACACCCAGGGTCTTGAGGTTCTTGAGGTTCTTGATGTTGTATGATAGTGTTTCTAGCATTCTGCATTTCAGATCATTCCATTCTGAAACACTGACTGTTTGTTCCCACTCTCTCTTAGGTGCAAACCACCACCATGTGTATCTCTGTGAGTCTGAGCGGCTTCGTTGTGCTGGGCTGTCTGTTTGCGCCCAAGGTGCACATCATCCTTTTCCAGCCCCAGAAGAATGTGGTCACTCACAGACTCCATCTCAACAGGTTCAGTGTCAGTGGGACCGGAACCACTTACTCCCAGAGTAAGTAAAAAAACTGCCAACTTCTGTAAGGATGTGGGGCTGTGGTGAGTTTGAGTGAAGACCAGATGGGTCTTTTACCAGCAACAAAAAGATCCTTACAGATCGAACTATGTACCTTCTGAAAGCATCATTTTCTATGTGTCTGGAGAGAAAAAATCATTCCCGTCCCATAGGAATCAGTTCAGAGTCTGCTCTGAAGCTCACTCAAGCCAGTAGAAAGGTTTTAGTGGGCTCTGACTCCAGCCTGTTGCACAAAGCACATAGACCCTATTGGTTCACTGTCACTCTGGCAGCTGTGACGGGAAGAGATTGCCTTGGAGTATTCCTTTCAAAGTGACACAATGACAGGACCTGGGCCACAACGCAGCATGCTCTCACTGGCTCATCACCTGCATTATAAAGAAAAGCTCCATGTCTGCAGCAAATGCATCCAAGGGATGCCATAAACTGCATCTGTATGCAGAGCGTGATCAATACCCTTTGTTAGTGCAGGAGCAATCAGTGTTCTGTTCCAAGGACAGCTCATCTGCTCTGCTTCCCTCCTTTACTTCATCTTTACTCTCTTTATCACAAGCAGATTCACAGCTGTAATTTTGTTTTGAGGCTGTTACTCTTTCCCTGGGTGAGCTGCTCAGAGACTCTTTTGGACTAAAACAAAAAAAAAATAGGTCACCTGAACATTTGTTTGAAGGGGTTTATTTTATCTAGCTTAACTAGTCAAAGATGGGAGCACAGAGCATCTCATTCATAGAGCTCTGGAGACAGCATATCTCCCTTGAAAATCTAGTTGAAAAAAAATTTTCTCTTACTTGCTTCCATTTAATTGTAGATTATTTTAAACAATTTTCTATTATTTTTCTTAACTGTTTAGTCATTTATAAAATTCAAAAAAGGTTGCCATTCAAACTGATATTAATCTATGTCTAAAATATTCCTCTCATTGGTCCTGGGGCTCTCAACTTGTTTTTATTTTGGTCTTGATGGTATTTTCATTATTCAGAAACATCTTAATATCACACTGATCAATACCAGGGCATTCTAGTAACTTTGAAAAGCCAGTTCTTGTACGTTATCAGAGCTCTAGAGGTCAGGAATACTCAAATTGCTTGAATAGACAGTGTTTTTCCTATCTCCACTGATTCCCACTTCCATTCCATCTCAGGGTTGCCACCACCTTTTCACTCCATTGATCATTAAGGCCATGAGCATAGTGGGTCATGGACAGCAAGTGGCACACAGACAGATTTTAACACAGTTCCCTGAACTGTGAAAAATGATCAAACACTATGATGCTCTCAGGTAGTCCGTGTTAGCTCTAAATGTGTACTACAATTACATCCCTAAACTGGGCAGTGGAGGGACAGCCTGAATTAATGGCCTGCCATATAAGCTGTAGTGTGGTAGTGACACTGAGAGCTAAACTGAGCACCTCATTCAGCCATCTGAACACAGCTCCTCTGCTACATGCCCTGCGCAACACAAGCAGACTGGAGTACATGATTGCTCAGCAAGCAAACTTGTTTTAAAGGCATAGAGCTTTGATCATTTCGATAGCTGAAGTCTGGACTAAAAAAAGAATATAGATTTAAGCCAAATAGAGGCAGGGTGAGTGTATGCCTAGGAATACATGTTTTGAAATATATATCTCAGTCCACATTTATTATAAATCCTCATTGGGTGGGGTGCTGCAGAAGTTCTGCTTTCCCTGTAGTGTTCCCCCCATTGTGATGTTCCCTGTTTTTCCTGCAGTCTGTTTTATAGGTTTAAGCACTCATAACACTTCCTGGAGAGCTCAGGACTGATTTAAGCACCTACATGATTAAAGCTAAATTTTTACAGCCAGAAGATGTCGTTCATCCAAGCTATGTCCACATGGACAGCTGCACACAGACTGGAGCTCCTCCAGGTGTCC
Organism: Pitta sordida; assembly: GCA_013390025.1. Taxonomy (NCBI): domain Eukaryota; kingdom Metazoa; phylum Chordata; class Aves; order Passeriformes; family Pittidae; genus Pitta; species Pitta sordida. The sequence continues at coordinate 1,064,701 of WEKX01028239.1, read as the reverse complement.
TCCAGATAGGGCAGAAAGAGAATTGAAGTTATTGTTTATAGCCAAACTGTACATTTTGTCTCTCTGAATTTATTTTCCCAGGCCTTGCTCCAAACTAGCCTTGGTGTATGGCTTTCATGTATAATTAACTCATAATTGTCCAGCTATGAGCATGACTACAGGAAAAAACACTCTCAGGCACATGGTGTGATTCCTGGGGTTGTCCTTTGCAGAGCCAGGAACTGGACTCAATGATCCTTGTGGGTCCCTTCCAACTCAGGATATCCTATGATTCTAAGTGGCATACAGACAGCAAGCCTAGATCTACCTGCTCCTGGCTCTGTAGGAATGCTGCAAGGTGACCATAGCAGTGCTGAGCTCTTGTACTGTAACCTCTGGTTCTTTTCCTTGGATTATGTAAGCAAAATGAGGGACAGCCAGGAAAGAGATCAAAAGCATGAACTGAAGCCAAATCACAACTTCTGGTGATGTCACACGTTTGTCCTTGATCTCAACTCAAGGCAAAATGAAGGTGAAGTGTCTCTTGCATATCCAGCAATATTTCAGGAAACCCCTTGGCTGCTGCTATAAAACAGTGTTTAACTCAGAACCCTGCAAGGCCAGTGATTAACACTGCTGAGGACTGTAATGAAAAGCAAAATCTTACATTCTGTCTCAGGAGAGCTGGATGCTTGATGTGAACAGTTTACTCCACCCAGCAGAGTTAATAACTGCATCCCAGCACTACAAGAGAGGTGCAGTAGAGAAAGCCCAGGAAATGCAAGTCCTTATTCCTCATCTACCACCATATATTTCTGTCCAATTTTTATATCCTCCTGACCCAGTTACCATAGCATTTAAGCTATTCATGCTCATCAGTGTGTTCGACCCTGAAGCTAAAACGGTTCTGGGTAAGTGACCAACGTTCACAGAAACAAAATGCTTTTGCCTGTAGCCATAGTGCAGTAGAACAGGAATTTGAATCAGGTTTCCTGAGCAGAACTGATTTTTCTACTTTTCAACAGAAAGTAGAAATAAAAGTAACAACAATAATAAAAAAAATCAATGTACTGTCAATACGAAACCCAGTTAAAAACAGAATACAAAACCCGATACTGTACTTAATTTTCGCAAGCCACAGACATGATACCCAGTGGCCTTTTACCTCTAATGACTGCTTCCACATCTGTGACACAAAATACACATTCATGTTGTGAGAAATCAAACTCCATCTACCTAATCCAGAACAGGGATTCATTCTTGGCTCTCCTGTTTATCAGAAATACGTCCTGCCCTCCCAGTAGTAGATTAATCCAATAAATTCCTCAAATTTTCTTTTATTAAAGGAGTTCTGTTTTCCATGAAATATTTATTCATAATTTGTTCTAAAAATGATGCTCAGCATCTACAAAGAACCAGTCTGCAACTGAGAGTGTAGCCAGCACCAGATCTGGAAGATTGAGCATGCCCTTGTTAGCTGCATAAATTGCTTTTTTACACCGGATGATTGAGTTTACTAAGTCATTGCTTGCTGTGTGTTTTCTTTGATGAAGGCATCACATCTCTCTGGGTCACTGTTACCATTAACCTAATGTATCTTTCAAAAACAGCTTTATGGTACCATGAGCAGAGGTGTCACTGAGCGTCTGACAACACGTTCTTGATGCCCAGTGGATAATTTTAACAAAGATGGACAAACCAGATTGCTTTTAAATTAAAATCCACAGAATTTAGAAGAATGGGATAATATATTCTACAGTTAAAATACAAAAACATTTACAACCAGATTATGACAATTGTCATCTAATATTATTGATGCAATGAAAAGCTGATGTATAAAATCTTATACAATGTAAACATATTCATGAGAATCTGGCCTTCACCCTTGGATGCCTATTGAATCCTAATCCAGAACTCCTAAAAATGAAGTGTATTATAGGCAGAAATTATTCTGCAATTAGGTAAGAAATAATCTTGCTTTTAAACTCAATTATTCAAAAATTTCTTTATTTCATCCAATATGTACTTAGAATTCTTATTTTTATTAATTAAAATGTTAATTAACACAGAGTTCCAATATGCAGAGGTGGACTATCTCCTGGATTTAAAGCTACATATATTTTAATTCAGGAATGTCCACTCCAATTATGTGAAAGCTCAAAGGAAAGGCCCTACCATTTCTTGCCAATGAAACACAAAAAACCCCAACAGTTTACCTCTTAATTCTACTGAGATATCTTAGTACCACTCTAGCTGTACTAATTCACACTACCTTGCAAAGTGGTATAAAGTGAGACCCAGTGGCACAGAATCATAAAAAAAAAAAAAATCACATTTTTTTCCTGACACTTCTTGGAGGAGCATAATCACCCTACAGACTCCCACTGGCCAACAAAGTGAAGTCAGGTTTCTCCAGAGGATGCTTCAGCCTTGGTTCTGAATTGCTGTGCAGAGGCGCAAGCAGCACCTCCATCAGCTCCACAGATGACACAGGCGTGCACAGTGACTTTTCATTAGGCTAAACTGTGTGAGATGTACTGAACAACATAAATTCTAAACCTGTGTGTTGTCATTTTTTGCTCTCCTGAAGTCAGCTGATTTTCACCTCTCCTTCTCTTTCAGCATCTGCCAGTATGTACGTACCTACCGTCTGCAACGGGAGGGAAGTTCTGGACTCCACCACTTCGTCTCTGTGATTGTGGTTTGTGGTTCAGTTCTTGAGTTTTTAGACTGTTAGGCAAAATTTTGCACATGTTGTGCACTCCGGAAAACACCAGAAAACAAAAGAAATCAAAGCAAAATTAGTACCTTTTTTTAGAAACAGTGTAATAAATTATTTTTGAGGATTGTACAGTATATAGTGATGTTCTGGAACTTTTTAGACTGATTTTAGCCCTTCTGTTGTTAATGGTCTTAAGGGACATGTAAATAACCATGGTTCACAATGTGCATAGTCCTGCAGTAAGGGAGTGATTTGTTGCAAGCGCAGTTGCAATGTTAGGTGACTTCTTTCCTACAAATTTTTTTTGTAGCTCCTTGTTGTAATTAACTTAGACTGCATTTCTATGTTGTATATTACAGTTACCTTACGTGTAACAGATTGGTTTTCTCAGCACAAAACAGCAGTATTAACGTAAAGGCACCAGTAATAAAAAGATAAAAGTTTCTCAGCATGGTTTCACTTTTGTTTCTTCCTCTTTCAAGGTCATTACATTTTTCTAGAGGGCAGGTTAGGTAAAAAGGATAAAAAGTCTGGAATGTGTGTATGCATGTGTCTGTGTGGTGGTCTGTGCCTGTGTTATAAAATCCATAACACATAATATGTGCTTACAATTAATGCTTATCAGGGTCAAATAGACATTCCCTCTCTCAAAAAAAAAAAAAAAGGCACATTATCAAAGCATCTCAGCTTTCTCTTTTTGCTCTTAAAATGTAGGTTAATTTTCAAAAGTGTCTAACTGAATCTCACTGGGATATTAGCACAAGATTTTTGATCACTGGTTCACTCATTTGGTATGACTTGATGTTGTTCTGCACACAATAGATTGGCAACATATAAAAACAGATTTTAGGTAAGGTTGGAAGAAAATTTGTCAGAAAATTAGCTAAGACTTTTATATCTGCAGCCAAAACAAAGCTGGTTCAGTTTGTCTGCATCAACAGTGCTGTGAAAGGTAATTTGAGCACTGCAGAGACAAAGACGGAAAAAAAAAAAAGACAGAAAAGAGAAATACAGGAGACATTTATACATGTCTATACAGTGACATTTGCATTCAACCCAAATGCTTCAAGACACACATACCATCTACTTAGACAATAGTTAAATAACTTAAAAGTCTGGCCTTTATAACTGCGCTCTTAAAGCTGCCCTCACTCTGTTGAAACAGGCTGAAATCCTCCCTTCTGACAGGTCCAAAAAGTCATTAAGGAAACAAACACACCTTTGATTAATGTGTCTGAGCATATTTACCTAAGGGCTTGTTCCTGCTGATCTCATTCCAGCTGAGGTCAATAGCAAAATTCTCATTGACTTCAAAGGCAACACCACAGAGGTATAGTGTCTTGAAAGTCAGACACTATAGATACATACTGTTGGATGTACATGTTCTCTGTAGCCCAATTTTGCACTTGCAGAGGTTTTTACATGTTTCTGGGAAGGTCCTTAGTCTTGAACTAGCAAAGGAAGTACCCATTATTTGGAATGCAAATATTAAATATGGAGATTCTTAAAATTTCTACTTAAATAGATACTGGTATTTTCTGAATATCCATGTGTCTACCAGCAAAGACTTCTTGATGTCTTCTGTGGCTGGCCACACAGTCAGTCATTCAAGTCTCTGCATTGTGAAGCTGTCCAGCACAGATATCCCTGTGACTTTCTCCAAAATATAGTCAGTCTATATGCAGAGCTCTGCATTCAGCTTCTTTTTCTTCTCTCCTCACACTCTGGTATGTCTAATGTTTCAGCTTTGTTTCCCGCCTTAATGGACAGCACAGGGTCCAGTTTTGACAGATTGAGTCTTGCTTTTCGAATCAAGACTCCTGACAGCATCTCAGGTCGAGTAGCTGCATTCATATGACTTTGATGTGCTCTTTTGTGGATCAAGAGGCTGTTCACAGTGTGACGAAAGGTCAGAGTATCTGACCATAATGCTCATGTCCCATCTTCATGGAGCTCTTAAAAATACCTAGGCCATTAAGAGTTTCTTCCATCTTTCTGGAAAAACACAATCAGGATCAAATGCAGCTCATCTACCTCTCATTGTTTACAATGACTAAGTAAATAGCTACATCTAAAATTCTACATCAACCCTTTCTCCTCTGGTACTCAGTGGAGAGAAGTAGGCATAATTCCCTTGGCTTATCTCAGGCAGGGATGAATCTGTCCAAATAAAGGCTAGCACAGCTTGCTCAGATTACAGAGTTTGCACTGAAAATTAAGGCATTGTGTCAGATGAATTCCAACCCCAGAATCTAAACTGACACCAGTGAAGTTAATTTATAGCGGGTGACAACCTCACTGTGCTGGAGTTTTCATTCATTTCGATAGCACTATTGAGAACATGACCCAATGTCTGTGTCTGGACACGTTATGAGTACCTAGTTGGCTTGAAAGCCACTTGCATGTGGGTTTTTTCATACAAGAAAGCACAACATCAAAACATGTGAAGCTCTGGAGTTCCAGCCCCACCAAATGTTTCTGATGTTCTTACCCTACATTTGGGGTTGTCTTGAAAGCTTTTCACTACTTTGCATTGGATGTCCAGAGATGCAGATTATCTTGTATTGCCTGATGATTCAAGTAATCCAAATTCAAAACACAGCAAAGAGAGAAGGAAAATGTCAAAGCCTGGAAAATGCTTTCCACACCATCCTGACATTAAAACCTCTTGAGGACGTTTATAATTTCTGTAAACATTTGTGTAAAACTTGGGTTTAGAGTCTTTTGAGCTCTTTTTTAAGATTCAAGCACTTCAGCTCAAGGCAGTGTGGGTCCTGTCGCAGTCCCTCACATAGTAGAGGGCAGTCCCAAGTACCTCAGCTGGGAGTCTTGAGTCATCACACTGCTTTGAGCCCAGCACACTCAGGGGTAAATTGCTGAAATTAGAGAAAATGCTGTGGATGACAGCAAGGCTTAACCCAGTATCTACAGTGCCTTAATGGAGGCTCAAGAAAACGTCATTTTTTTATTCAGAAGCCAACACTTCCAAGTACCTCATCTCTCTGGCACAAATCATGAGTACAGAAAGGTTTGTAAAAAACTGACCAGTTTGTATTTATTGGCAGAATAGAAAAGTAAGTCTCAAAAAAATCTTCACAGGTCAACCTGAAGTGAACAAGTTTTATGGGCTTTTTTTTGTCCTGTTCTTCATTTTGGGTGTGTTGTTTTGTTTTGTGCTTTGTTTGGTTTGAGGTTTTTTAGGAGACGGGTTTTTTTTAAGTCTTTAATGAAGTTTGAAAGAAAAACTTTCAAAAAATGTACTGTGGAAAATGAAAATATTTTATTTTGTCTTCAAGTGATTGTTTTTCTTGAAGTAATTGAATACAGCTGGTTTCAGTCATAACCAAAGAAATTTCAAATTTTCAAATTGAAAAATCAAACGTATGTAAAAAAATATCATTTTATCACAGATATCATAGATTATTCTGAGTTGGAAGGGACCCACAAGGATCATTGAGTCCAACTCTTAAATGGCACCACTGCCTCCCTGGTGGATATTGAACCCCCTCTTCCTGAACAGAAGAGTTGACAAAAATCAGCAAAAAAAAGTCCAAAATATCCTGACTCCACACAGAAATTTCAGCCCTGGTTAAAGAGGTTTGCACTGAAATCCTTCACCCAGTTAGTAAAATTAGAGTAAGTGAGACCAAAACAAACCCTTAACTCATCACCAAATGTGGCCATGTCCATGTCCATGATGTTAGCCATTGCCAGCTAACACTTGCAGTCTGCAAGACAAAAGGTGTCCTGGGCATGCACCCTGTCCCCAGGCTCAGGCTCACTGCCTGGAGGAATTTATGGCAGCAGAATCCTTCAAAGCTCTCAACAGTTATTTGCGGCAAACTTGCCCCTGATTGAGGGAACTGTTGGTGCCAGGCTTACGCACAGATGAGATGCAAAAGCATCACACGGACCCCAGCAGGCGGTGCAACAGAAATCGCTTATTATCCAAAACTTGGAGTTATTATATTCTCTCGGATAGCCCCTAAACACGAGGATTGTTCCTGAGGGATCCCAGTAATAGCAATGTGATTGGTCTTAAACTTTAGATACTGTTCGTAGCAACTTTAACACAGACTCGGCAGCAATGGCCTTGCAAGGCTTGGATACAGTAATAGGTACCATGGGTTCCTCACTATCAATCTCAGCCGATCCCAGCCCGATGCTGGGGTGCTGGGACACACAAACATTCAACAAAGTAACTTTTACAAATTCAGGCATGGATTATAACAAGACTGTGGAATGTTGCATAAACAGGCTATAATGATACATTAACTTTACAATGAGCACTACAAGTACAATCAACACAATAAAATTAACTTGAATTTCGACTCCTGTATAGGGACTGGAACAGGCTGGATTGATGGTCCAAAACCCGAACAGTGCCTGTCCCCTGTGCTGGCACTGCTGGGGCAACTGCACTCCTGGAGTCAGGTTTTGGGCCCCCAGGTACAGGACATTCAGAGGCTGGAGTGTATCCAGCGAAGGGAATGGAGCTGGGGAAGGGTCCAGAGCACCAGGAGCAGCTGAGGGAGCTCGGGGGGCTCAGCTTAGAGAAAAGGGAGCTCAGGGAGGACCTTCTCCCTCTGTCCAACCGTCCTCCTGACAGGAGGGTGGAGCCAGATGAGGGTCAGGAAATCACTGATGGAACTGCCAAGCCATTCTTCAGGATATTTGAGAAGTCACAGAATCACAGAATATTCTGAGTTGGAAGGGACTCACAAGGACCATCGAGTCCAAAACAGCACCACTGACTCCCTGGCAAGAATTGAACCCCCAGCCTCCTGTATGAGAGGCTGGGACACTCACCACTGTACTAAAGTGGATTTTTTAAGTCTTGGCAGTCAGGGGAAGTCCTGGGTGACTGGAAAAAGGGAAGCTCAGGACCCATCTTTAAAAAGGGAAGAAAAGATGGCTGTGGGAACTCCCATCACAGAATCACAGAATCATAGAATCAGTAAGGTTGGAAAAGACCATAGAGATCATCAAGTCCAACCTATCACCTATTACCTAACCTAGCCAAACCTGTTACCTAACCTGTTGCCAGCCTGCTACCAACACACCATCCTACCTATAACACACTACCCTAAAAAATAAATAAATATAATTTTTTTTGAGACATAATGATCTTTAAAGGTCAATGCATCACAGAGAGTGGTCAAGCCTAGATATGAAGTCCACTATTTTCCAAAGTCCACAATTTTCCATCCTGCCAGCCTCAGCTCTGGGCTTGGAAGGTCATGGAACAGATCCTTCCAGAGGCTCTGCTAAGGAACATGGAGGACAGGGAGTTGATTCGGGACACTCAGCACAGCTTCTCCGAGGGCAAGTCCTGCCTGATCAACCCAGCAGCCTTTCAGAAGAGAAGCTTTGGGATGACTTGATTGTGGCCTTGAGTACATGAAGGGAGCTTACAGGAAAGAGGGACAGCCCTCACAGTGCTGGGCTCTGCAGTGGGACCTGGAGAGATGCTGAGAACACATCTGTGCTTTGATGCTGCTGAGCAGGGCTGCCATTGCATCATTACCCAACATCCCAACCCCCATCAGTAGGGCCAGGGCTGGGCAAGGTTCTGGGAGGGGACACAGCCAGCACAGCTGACCCCAACTGACCCCAGGGATATCCCAGGCCGGAGGACCTTGGCTCAGACAGGAAAGCACAGAAAAGGCAGAAGAAGGGTGGGCATTTCTTATTTACAACATTTGCCTTCTGTAGGGCAACAGCTCTGTTTGCTGAAGCCACACCTTTAGGGAAGTTGTAGCATCTCCTGCTGAACAGAGGTAATGAATAAACAGTTGGGATTCCACATTTGGTTTTGGTTTCAAGGAATTACCGCAGCCCGCCACACACAGGTAGGAGCAGAGGGGGTTTACCAAGAAATTCTTGCCTGGGGCAAAGGCTGCTCCTGGGAACACTGAGCAGGGTACCTGGATCCAGGCCCAAACAAATCAGCTCTAAAAAGCCAAAGAAGCCCTGTGTACCCCGTGCAGCAGCTCAGCAAGGAGCCAGAAGCAACACCTCAACCCCAAACCTACCCCAGAGCGCAGGGAACACTTCAGGACACAGTCCGGCGGTGAGGCCATGGAGCTGTGGAGGCCAGGACTGGGGTGCTGGGCACGGGAGGACGATGGCCTGTGGGACCAGGGTCAGGGTCAAGGCAGTGCTGGGACGTGGCCAGGGGGCTCTTAGCCAGGGGTGTAGCCGGGGGTGCCCCTTCTGTCCCCAGGCTGACCCTCCTCTTTCTCCCCACCTCCCCAGTCCCTCACAGAGGAACCAACCTCGGACACATCCACGTCCCCACAGTGCTCGGCAGGCACTGAGGAGTCACTGCCCATCATGGAGCTCCTGCCACTGCTGCTGGTGCTGCTGGCCGAGACCTTGGCCACTGGCATCCAGGAGATTGCATTGGACATGGCCCCCAACTCCTTTGATGACCAGTACCAGGACTGCCATGAAGAAATGGCAAAGAAGCTGCCAGAGCTCAATTGCACTGAATTTGCCAGCAATAGCCTCTATGCCCAGGTCTGGGTCATGGCCACAGCCCAGTGGCAGAAAATTGGGGGGGTCTCAGCTGCAGCCGGAACAGGCCATCGCCCTCCTGGCCTACACAACGAACACAGACCTGTACAAGGAGTTCAACAAGGCTGTGCGTGAGGGTGGGCGCTCTCGCCAGGAATATCTGGAGAAATTGCACTTCAAGGTGCTGCATTTCCTGATCACTGAGGCCCTGGATGACCTGAGGGATGACGAGACCAACACCGGCTGTCTCCACGTGTATCAGGGTGTCCGACGCATCTGGTTCACCACCAAGCCTGGCCAGATCATTCGCTTTGGCCAGTTCACCTCCAGCTCCCCCAAAAAAGAGGTGGCCCAGAGGTTCGGTAATGACACCTTCTTTGAGTTGGAAACCTGCTTTGGTGCTTCCATCTAGAATTTCTCTGCCTTTCCCCAGCAGTATGAGGTCCTCATCCCACCCTTTGAAACGTTTAATGTTACCACTGTCACCCACCAAGGGAACAAAACCCAGATCCAGCTCCGCTCATATGGTGTGCACAGCAACTACAACTGCGAATGGTTCCGAGGTGAGATCCCTGGGGTGGGGACATGCATGGTCAGGCATGGAGACAGGGTGGGGGTGGCACTAGGGCACTGGCTCTACTGGGATAGGGAAGTCGATGGTGTGGCAGGGAATGGTGGTGGCGGAGCTTTGGGCATCACATGGCTCCAACTGCTCTCCTGACATGGCATGGCATGGCATGGCATGGCATGGCATGGCATGGGAAGGGATAGGAAGGGGTGGGGTGGGATGGGATGGGATGGGATGCAGTGGGTGGGGTGGGGTGGGATAGGAAGGGATTATACAACATGGCATGGCATGGTGTAGATCAGCGGGGTCCGACTGCCCTGATGCTTTCTGTGCTTTCCCTTTGCATCCCCTTTGCATCTGACTCCCTCTGATTCCCTCTGAAGCCCTGCCAGCTCGCTCTGACACACTTCTCCTTCCCCCCCCGTCAGGTTGGAGTGTCCATAAGGAACCTCCAAGCTTGACTGGGCTCCTCCTGGCAGCCCTAGCCGNTCTCCCCACCTCCCCAGTCCCTCACAGAGGAACCAACCTCGGACACATCCACGTCCCCACAGTGCTCGGCAGGCACTGAGGAGTCACTGCCCACCATGGAGCTCCTGCCACTGCTGCTGGTGCTGCTGGCCGAGACCTTGGCCACTGGCATCCAGGAGATTGCATTGGACATGGCCCCCAACTCCTTTGATGACCAGTACCAGGACTGCCATGAAGAAATGGCAAAGAAGCTGCCAGAGCTCAATTGCACTGAATTTGCCAGCAATAGCCTCTATGCCCAGGTCTGGGTCATGGCCACAGCCCAGTGGCAGAAAATTGGGGGGGTCTCAGCTGCAGCCGGAACAGGCCATCGCCCTCCTGGCCTACACAACGAACACAGACCTGTACAAGGAGTTCAACAAGGCTGTGCGTGAGGGTGGGCGCTCTCGCCAGGAATATCTGGAGAAATTGCACTTCAAGGTGCTGCATTTCCTGATCACTGAGGCCCTGGATGACCTGAGGGATGACGAGACCAACACCGGCTGTCTCCACGTGTATCAGGGTGTCCGACGCATCTGGTTCACCACCAAGCCTGGCCAGATCATTCGCTTTGGCCAGTTCACCTCCAGCTCCCCCAAAAAAGAGGTGGCCCAGAGGTTCGGTAATGACACCTTCTTTGAGTTGGAAACCTGCTTTGGTGCTTCCATCTAGAATTTCTCTGCCTTTCCCCAGCAGTATGAGGTCCTCATCCCACCCTTTGAAACGTTTAATGTTACCACTGTCACCCACCAAGGGAACAAAACCCAGATCCAGCTCCGCTCATATGGTGTGCACAGCAACTACAACTGCGAATGGTTCCGAGGTGAGATCCCTGGGGTGGGGACATGCATGGTCAGGCATGGAGACAGGGTGGGGGTGGCACTAGGGCACTGGCTCTACTGGGATAGGGAAGTCGATGGTGTGGCAGGGAATGGTGGTGGCGGAGCTTTGGGCATCACATGGCTCCAACTGCTCTCCTGACATGGCATGGCATGGCATGGCATGGGAAGGGATAGGAAGGGGTGGGGTGGGATGGGATGGGATGGGATGCAGTGGGTGGGGTGGGGTGGGATAGGAAGGGATTATACAACATGGCATGGCATGGTGTAGATCAGCGGGGTCCGACTGCCCTGATGCTTTCTGTGCTTTCCCTTTGCATCCCCTTTGCATCTGACTCCCTCTGATTCCCTCTGAAGCCCTGCCAGCTCGCTCTGACACACTTCTCCTTCCCCCCCCGTCAGGTTGGAGTGTCCATAAGGAACCTCCAAGCTTGACTGGGCTCCTCCTGGCAGCCCTAGCCGTGGCAGTGGTCAACGGCACCCCCTGAGCCATGAGGCCACTGCTGCCACCTCTGTCACTGTGCCCAGTGAAGACGAGGAGTCAGGACTGGAGCCACCAGAGTTACCAGGACGGCAGGAAAAGATGGGGGGCCACAGAGACCCTCCCACTGCAGGAGAACTTTGGACAAACCCAGTGGACACTCCCTAAGCCATTACCAGGGTATCGGGGTGCAGCTAAAAAGGGAGGGCACAGGGGCAGTTTTCTTCTCTTGTTGGCTTTTTTTGGTTCCTTCCAATATTTTAACATTTCTTTCCAATTATTAAACTGGTTTTAACTCAACCCACGAGTTTCCTTCTCACTTTAACTCACCGGATCCTGCTCCGGCAGCTTTGGACAAGGGTCTGGAGTGCCAGGACAAGGGGGAATAGCTTCGCATGGACAGAGGGCAAGATTAAATGGGATACGTGGAAGGAATTCTTCCCTGTGAGGAGGTTGAGATCCTGGCACAGGTTTCCCAGAGAAGCTCTGGCTGCCCCATCCCTGGAAGTGTCCAAGGCCCGAGTGGAAGGGGCTTCACAGAATCCCAAAATCTGCCAAGTTGAAAGAGACCCATAAGGATCATCTAGTCTAACCCTCAGCTCTGCACAGGCCCATCCCCAAGAGTCACACCATGTGTCCCAGAGGATCATCCCAACACTCCTGGCCTTAGATACTGGTTTTCAAAACAATAAGGCACTTCTCTTTGACTGCAAACACTAAATGCACAGAGAAAGAGAAGGAAAGACAGAAAAAGTTGGAAGAAAGCTAAGAATCATCTTAAAAAGGAGACGCATAAAAAAGACATTCAGTGACTGTTACCCCAAGGCTGATGGAACGCAGCAAGGTGTTTCTCAGTGGTCGATGGTCGCCAGCACATCTTCACAGGTTCACAGGTTATTCCGAGTTGGAAGGGACCCATAAGAATCATCTAGTCAAACTCCCAAGCGAACGCCCACCCAGGGATCGAACCCACAACCCTGGAGCCATGGGCATCACGCTCCATCCATCCAAGCCTCCCATTATCTAGACCATATCACTGAGTTCCTCATCCAGTCTTTTCTTAAACACCTCCAGGGATGCCGACTCCACCACCTCCCTCGGCAAACCATTCCTATGAGAGATCACTCTCTCTGTGAAAAAGCTCTTCCTAACATCCAGCCTCAACCTACCCTGGCACAGTCTAAGGTCACATCCTCTTGTTCTGGTGCTGTCAGCCTGAGAGAAGAGATTTACACGCACCCAACTGCAACCTCCCTTCAGGAGCAACAGCAATGAGGTCACCTCTGAGCCTCCTCTTCTCCAGGCTGAACAACCCCAGCTCCTGCAGTCGCTCCCCATAGGGCTTGTTCTCCAGTCCTTTCACCATTCTTGTCGCCCTTCTCTGGACATGTGCATGCTCTCCCAGTACAGAGGGTTTCAGCAGGTCTAGTTTTTGGCCAGAGAAGGAGAAAGAGTTCTTTGTGACTGTAGTATCCCGATTTGAACCTCCAGCGAGGTGAAGTCTTTGTAGCACACAGGCTGCTTGGCCACTTGTGTGGAGGACAGCAAACAGCAGTGGGATCCAAAAAGTCCTTCTGTAACTCGTGTTCCCAGAGTGAGCCCATTGAGCCTTCAATGGATCAAAGTCCTGCAAGCACATGTCAAGTTTCTCCCTTCTCGTCAACAGTCTTTCAGCTCGACACAGTAAGTTTTTTCTCCTTCTTGTTCTTCTGAGCTCATGGCGACTGGAGGTTGTTTAACCATGTCCTTCAGAACTTGTCACAAGACCTATCACACTAGGCCAGCTCAGCAAGGAGAAGGAGCTCTGTTGCAACAGAGAAGTGAGGGAGGGGGGTGGTGTTGGTAGAACAATGGGGGCCTGATCACCTTGTCACAAGTCCTTCATGTGGCCAGGAGACAAAGGAGAAGGAAATCTCAAGCATCAGTTCTGTTAAAACGTTACCCCATCAAACAGATGTTTAGCAGGAACCAAATTTGGGTGACACATCAACATACATGACACACTCCTTGGCCTCATGTGCCTGTGGCTGGCACCACGAGCAGAGCCCAGCTCCGCCTTCTTGGCACCCCTTTGGATATTTATACTTCTTCAGGTGGTCCCCTCTCAGCATCTCCTCTCCACACTGACCAGCCCCAGCTTCCTCAGCCTCTCCTTGTCACAGACATACTCCAGTCCATTCCTCATCCCCTTCCCCTCAGCTGAACCCACTCCAGGAGCTCCAAGTCTCTCCTGCCCTGAGGAGCCCACAAGTGGACATAGCACTCCAGATGTGCCTCTCCAGGGCTGAGCAGAGGGGCAGGATCCCCTCCCTGACCTGCTGGCCACTGTCCTTCCTGGCCCCAAGGCTCATGGCTGGCTCATGGTGAGTGAAGACCCACCAGGACCCCCAGGCCCTTCTCCCAGAGCTGCTCCCCAGCATACAACCCCCAGCCTGTGTTGGTACCTGGGGTTCTTCCTGGCTCTACTGAAATCAGGATGGAAAAAAGAGTGAAATCACTGGAGTGAGCATGGAGCAAGTGGGACCTGCTGAGTTGCTGAGGTGAATTCATGGCTCCTGGCCAGGAAGGGGATGTGGATTCCAGCTTTGCCATTAAAGACCACAATGGAAACAGTTGTGGGTTTGATGCTCTGATGGTCAAACCTGGCATTCTCCAGAACAAACCCTGCATTCTCAGTATTCTTCCTGTCCCCTCTCAGAACCAATGGCACTTTCNCTCTTCTCTAGACTGAACAACTCCAGCTCTCTCAGTCATTCCTCATAGGGCTTGTGTTCCAGACCCTTCACCATCCTTGTCACCCTAAAATGCAGGAAGCCAAATTCTTTTCGGTATTAAAAGGGAAAACGCCCTTTATTTACAGTGTTGGATGCCCCCAGAAGGAGATGCCAAATGGAGCACACGAGTTATACAGGTTCTACAGTTTTTATATAATGATGTAATTAGACTGTCTAACGGGTACATCATCGTTAACTCCCTTTTTCCAGTTGTCCCTCCCAGAGTTCCACCCTCACTATGCCTCTGACATGCCTCCCATTTTGCATGTGGGGTCTCAAAAAACCCTGTCTTTCTCCTCTCTTTGTCCTCCTTGCTTAACCTTTCAGCCCTTTGGATGCTACCAGCACTCTGGAACATTTTCAAGGCTTCTGGCCTGGCTTTGACTGGCTTTGCTGGATGTTATGGCTCCTCTCCAGTCCAATCTTCAAAAACATCCAAGGTCCTGTCTCTTGGCCAGCATTCCTGTCTTGTAGAAACTCTGAGCAGAGGTGAAAACTAGTGAAAGCTACATGAACAATACTTTAGAAAACTTACAAACTTAAAATTCCTAGAAGACTATGTAATATAAGCTTTACAGCATTGGAGGAATAGACTAGAGGAGCTTGAACCTTTGGTCCAGTCGCAGAGATTTGACATCCTTTCCATCAAGGAAGCCTGGTGGGATGAGTCCTGGGACTGCAGGGCCCTGTTGGACAGTTCCAGGCTCTTCAGGAGGGACAGGCAGGGCAGGAGAGGCAGTGGGGTTGGAATGTCAGGAGCATCCAGGGGGCAATAGCACAGTTGGTGTCTCTAGGTAGGAATCCAGGTGCAAACCAAGAGTGGGGATGTCATCGTAGCAGTCTGGTATAGACCTCCCAGCCACAACCATGACTGCAACAAATCATTCTTTGAGGAACTGCCCTTGTCCTTCTGAGGGACTTCAACTAGTCAGAAATTACCTGGGAGCATCACACAGCTGGTGTGACCCACACCAGGAGGTTCCTGAAACACCCGGGTGACAACTTACCTGAACAGGTCCCAAGGGAACTGAGTGGGATCAGTGTCCTACCGGAGCTGCTGCAGATCCTCAGAGAGGATCTTGTGAGAACCAGTGGACATTGGGGACCATCTTGGACACAGTAACCACAAAAGGATTAACTTTTAGATCTCTGTTGAGAGGAGTGGTAGCAAAGCCTCAGCTGTGGCCGTGAGCAGAGCTCATCATGGGGTGGGTGAGCAACCGGCTCCTGGGTTGAGAAAAGAAGTGACAGCAACTGGGGTGACATCAGAGTAGAGATCTGTCACCAGTGGGGTTCCACAGGGCTCTGTCTTGGGTCCTGTGCTCTTCAACATCTTCATCAATAACTGGGACACAGTACTGGAAGGGACCCTGAGCAAGTCTGCAGATGACCCAAAACTGGGAGGAGCTGTTGAGTCCCTTGAAGTCAGGGAGGCTCCTCAGGGAGACCTGGACAGACTAGAGGCCTGAGAATCACCAAGCACAGGGAGTTCAACAAGGGAAAGTGCCAGATTCTGGAATGGGGAAAACCCAGACATAGGGACAGACTGGGAATGAGATGCTGGAAAGCACGGTCAGGAAAGGGACCTGGGGGTCCTGGTCCATGGCCAGTTGACCATGAGTCAGCAGTGCCCAGGCAGCCAGGAGGGCCAACTGTGTCCTGGGGGTCATCAGGCCCAGCATCGCTGACCAGGCCAGGGGGGCATTGTCCCGCACTGCTCTCACCTGGGGTGCCATCACCTGCAATATTGGAGCAGTTTGGGCACCAGAAGATAAAAAAGGTATTAAGCCATTAGAGAGTGCCCAAAGGAGGGACACAGATGGGGAAGGGCCTAGAGGGGAAACGTATGAAGAGCAGCTGAGGGCACTTGGTGTGTTCAGCTGGAGCAGAAGAGACTGAGTTGTACCTCATTGCAGGTACAACTCTCTGGGGAGGGGCAGAGGAGGGGCAGGCCCTGATCTCTGCTCTGTGGGGACCAGGGATAGGACCACAGGGAATGGCCTGGAGTTGTGTCAGGGCAAGGCTAGGCTGGATCTCNCTTCCACGTATCCCATTTAGTCTTGCCCTCTGTCCATGCGAAGCTATTCCCCCTTGTCCTGGCACTCCAGGCCCTTGTCCAAAGCTGCCGGAACAGGATCCGATGAGTTAAAGTGAGAAGGAAACTCGTGGGTTGAGCTAAAACCAGTTTAATAATTGGAAAAAAATGTTAAAATATTGGAAGGAACAAAAAAAAAGCCAACAAGAGAAGAAAACTGCCCCTGTGCACCCCTGCTCAGCTGCACCCCAATACCCTGGTAATGGCTTAGGGAGTATCCACTGGGCTTGTCCAGTGTTCTCCTGCAGTGAAGGGGTTCTTGTGGCCCCCCATCTTGTCCTGCCGTCTGGTAACTCTAGTGGCTCCAGTCCTGACTCCTCGTCTTCACTGGACACTGTGACAAGAGGTGGCAGCAGTGGCCTCATGGCTCAGGGGGTGCCGTTGACTACTGCCATGGCCAGGGCTGCCAGGAGGAGCCCAGCCAGGCGTGAGCATTCCTTATGGACACTCCAACCTGTGGGGGACATGAGAAAACAGTCAGAGGGATCTGGCAGGGGCTCAGGGAAAGTCAAGAGGTGTCAGGAGGACGCAAAGGGAGATCAGGGCAGTCAGACCCAGCAGATCTACACCATATCTTGCTATGTTGATTTGTGTCATTCAACCCCATGACCATCATATATCTTCCCATCCTATTCCATAGCCCCATCCCAATGTAATTTATCTCATCCCACCCCATCCCATCCCAGGAGAACAGCTGCAGCCATGTGATGCCCAAAGCCCCACCACTCCCATCTCCTGCCCCACCACCAACACCTCTGTTCCAGCAGACCGAGTGCCCTGGTGCCACCCTTGCCCTGTCCCCGTGCCTGACCATTGATGTCCCCACAACAGGGTTGTCACCTGAGGAAAAGGCGCAGTTGTATTTACTGTGTTCGCCATGGGAGCGGATTTGGATGCGGGTTTTGTCCCCTTCACTGGTGACACTGGTGACCCTGAAGGTTTCAAAGGGCGGGATGAGGACCTCCTTCTCATCAGGGTAAATGGAGACGGTGTCAATTTTTGCACCCTGACAGGTGTACACATCAAAGATTGTGCCAATGCCATAACCTTTAGCTGTGTTTATGTCTGTGGAGGTGGTGGCGAACTGGCCAAAGCGGACAATCTGGCCAGGACTGGCAAGGAACCAGATATTGGGGACACCCCGGTACACGTGGAAGCAGCTGTCAGCCTTCCTCAGGTCACCCAGGGCCTCAGTAATCAGGAAATGCAGCACCTTGAAGTCAAATTTCCTCAGATATTCCCGGTGGGAGCGTCCACCTTCACGAACGGCCCTGTCAAACTCCTTGGTCAGGTCTGTGTCCATCGTGTAGGCCAGGAGGGCGATGGTCTGTTCCTGCCGCAGCCGGGACCCCCTGGCTTTCTGCCACTGGGTCGAGGCGTTGACCCACACCTGGGCATAGAGGCTGTTAGTGGCAAACTCGGTGTGATTGAGCTTCGGCAGTTGCTGCCTCATTTCTTCACGGCAGCCCAGGTACTGGTCATCGAAGGAGTTGGGGACCATGTCCATTTCAATCTCCTCGACGCCAGCTGCCAAGGTCCCGGCCAGCAGCACCAGCAGCAGCGGCAGGAGCTCCATGATGGGCAGCGGCTCCTCAGTGCCCGCCGAGCCCTGTGAGGATGTGGGTGTGGCCGAGGCGGTTTCCTCTGTGAGGGCCTGGGGAGGTGGGGAGAGAGAGAGCAGGGTCAGCCCGGGGCCAGGAGGGGCACCCTCGGCTGCACCCCCAGCCAGGAGCCCCCCGGCCACGTCCCAGCACTGCCCTGACCCTGACCCTGGTCCCACAGCCCGTCGTCCCCCCGTGCCCACCACCCCTGCCGCGGCCCCCACAGCTCCATGGCCCCACCGTGGGGCCGCGTCCCGAAGCGTTTCCTGCGCTCTGGGGCGGGTGTGGGGTCGGATGCTGCTCCCGGCCCCTCGCTGAGCTGCTGCACGGGGGACACGGGGCTGCTTCGGCCTTTTGATCACCGGGATGGCCGGGCCTGGATCCAGATCCTCCTCCCAGTGTTCCCAGGATCTGCTTTTGCCCCCTCCCTCTCCAGGGTAGGAATTTCCCGGTAAACCCCCTCTGCTTCTACCCGTGTGTGGTGGGCTGCGATAATTCACCAAGAAGAAAACCAAGTGAAAAAGTGCCGCCTATGTTGAAGGAGCTGCTCAACTGCTCTGAATTTTCCACCCCCCTGTCACCCTCAGGACCCCCTATCACTCCTCAGGACCCTCCGGCACCCTCCCGAACCCTCTGTCACCCCCTGGCATCCCCTGTCACCCCCGGGAACCCCCTTTGCTCTCCAGGACCTCCCGGTATCCCCCAGTGTCCCCCTGTCACCTCCCCAGTCCCCTCCCCAGCCCCCAGCCCGAGGGTCTCAGCCAGAGTTTCCCAGGACTGGGATCCCTGCGGACACTCCCACGAGTCCCATGCCCATGGATACAATTCCCAAACACTCGGCTCCAGGAGCCACGGAAGCAGCTGGAAAACCTGGGAGCGGGGAAG
>WEKX01028239.1:967689-1045677 GCA_013390025.1 Pitta sordida | reverse complement strand
CAACAGGGGCAGGGATGGGATGGGGTGGGGTGGGGTGGGGTGGGGCTGGGAAAGGGCTGGAGCACCCGGAGCTGGGGGAGGGGGGCTCAGACTGGAGAAAAGTAGGTTCAGGGGGACCTAGAATTCTCTCCACCTCCCTGACAGGACCCCTCCTGAGCTGGGGATGGGGATCAGGCTCTGCTCCCAGGGAACAAGGGACAGGATAAGAGGGAACAGCGTCAAGCTGTCCTAGGGAGGGTCAGGTTGGACATAAGTAGGAATTTCTTCATGGAAAGGGTTATCAGGTATCAGAAGGGGNCTCCCGGCCCCTCGCTGAGCTGCTGCACGGGAGACACGGGGCTGCTTCGGCCTTTTGATCACCGGGATGGCCGGGCCTGGATCCAGATCCTCCTCCCAGTGTTCCCAGGATCTGCTTTTGCCCCCTCCCTCTCCAGGGTAGGAATTTCCCGGTAAACCCCCTCTGCTTCTACCCGTGTGTGGTGGGCTGCGATAATTCACCAAGAAGAAAACCAAGTGAAAAAGTGCCGCCTATGTTGAAGGAGCTGCTCAACTGCTCTGAATTTTCCACCCCCCTGTCACCCTCAGGACCCCCTATCACTCCTCAGGACCCTCCGGCACCCTCCCGAACCCTCTGTCACCCCCTGGCATCCCCTGTCACCCCCGGGAACCCCCTTTGCTCTCCAGGACCTCCCGGTATCCCCCAGTGTCCCCCTGTCACCTCCCCAGTCCCCTCCCCAGCCCCCCGGCCCGAGGGTCTCAGGCAGAGTTTCCCAGGACTGGGATCCCTGCGGACACTCCCACGAGTCCCATGCCCATGGATACAATTCCCAAACACTCGGCTCCAGGAGCCACGGAAGCAGCTGGAAAACCTGGGAGCGGGGAAGATCAGCGCCTTAAAATCCCAGATTTTGTACTTTCCACAGGGATTGGGGAATTCCCCGTCCCTCACTAAACTGCTCGTTCTCCCCAAATTGCCACCATCAGTGCAGCCAGCACTAGGATTTCAGTGGGTTTATTTGATTTTCTTCACCCAAATTCTGGGATTTTGAAGATTTTCCCTTAAAAATTTACATGAGTTGTATTGGAAAACAGGAATCTTTAATGACAGATACTCATTAAAACCATTTGCCTCATCGGATTCCTGCTCTGAATCCTGAATTCCAGCATTCTGCGCTGGAAAAGAGAGTTCAGAAATTCAGCAAATCCTGAAATTAATTCTTCAAAAANCTGGAATCACTCCAGGCCATGCTAACACAGCCAAGACTTCCCACAGGGCCCTCCAGGTGGAACTGATTCCCACCACAATGACCCCTGCTTGTGGCCTCGGAAGATTCCTTGGGGAAAATTTTTGTGAAGGCAAAAAAGGCCAGCATAGGTTCCACTGAGGGCCCCTGATCCCAGAAGCTGTTAAATTCAGAGGCCTCCCAGAAAAACCCCACGTCACCAAGGGCCTGTACCTGGTTGGCACCTTCCAGGGAGTCTCAGGTTGGACATCAGGAGGAATTTCCTCATGGAAAGGGTGGTCAGGTATTGGAAGGGGCTGCCCAGGGAGGTTTAGAGTCCCCATCCCTGGAGGTGTCCAAGGAAGGACTGGGTGTGGAACTAAGTGCTCTGGACTGGGAGACAAGGTGGGGATGGGATACATCTTGGACTCCATGGGCTGGGATCACAGATAGCGATACAAGTAGCTTTCAACTACACCAGGAAGTAATTAGATAGGATGTTAGGGAGAAATATATACTTTATTGTGAGGGTGATGAGAGACTGGAATGGGTTGCCTGGAGAGGTTCTGGATTCCACATCTCTGGAAGTATTAAATGCCAGCCCAGAGGGAGCTTTGAGCATCCTGGTCTCAGGGAAGGTGTCCTTGCCTATGGCAGCAAGGTTGGAACTAGAACATCCTTAAGGTCCCTTTCAACTCAAAACATTTTGTGATCATTCCCTGTTACATTACCTAGAATAGCTATTTAAGTCTCCTATGCTTCATGATATGGACCAACCAGCAGCACTCCTTGCTGAGGAGGAAATGTCACCCCCATTGGTTTGTCAGCACCAATCGTAGCTGTTCCTACTCTTACACTGAAGCAATTTGTGTTGGCCATTGCTGCAGAAGAGACAAAAACCACTGGCTCCTAAATGGCAACACCTGCTGCTACCCGATTATAATTAAGAATCTTGATTTTATGGACACTACTGGCTCTGGCAGGACAAAAACTGTAAACTTTCCCCTTGGTTAACAAAGAATCCCACAGTCTCTTTTTCAAGAGCAAATAAATCCTTTCTTCGAACACAGATGACAGATCCTTGGAGTTTCTCAGTAACTTCCCAGTGTGGCTCTAAGATGTTTAATTTTCCCCAAACTTTGATCAATCATATTATATATATTACAAATGTCAACCAATATAATCAGAGCCAAGCTAGAATCCGTTCTTTGTGCATTTCCCCCCTAGCAAGTGCTGTCAAATCTGAGACAATAACATTCTGCTAATTTGTTGATAATTTATACAGAGAAACCACTAAAATGTGCTTAATCCTCAAAGAGATTCAGTTGTTTGACTCCCAATTTTAAAGAAAGGCATGCAAATGCAGCAATAAAATGCATTCCATTTAATCAAGTGAACACATAACAGATTGATTCACATTGTTTTATGGCATCCAGTAACAGTTTCAGATGTGATTCCACGTGGGAGAAAAGGGGGAGGTTGCTCAAAGTGTATTTTGGCATGGTTCTAGAAGGGATCACACACAGCTGATTTCTTGGTGAAGTGTTGAAGGCTTCCAAAATTTGTCTCGTATGGGAAAATGAAAACTTTCCCTCTCTACTACAACTTTAACAGAAAGAAAAGAATAGCAGAAGTCAGCTAAAATAGGTCAGTTTTACACTTGCTTAATGGTTGGGAAATGCAATTTTCTTATTTTAAGGTAAATAAAGTGTACAGTCTTGGTTTGCATCCCACTATGTTTGCACTGCACCACATAGGCTATTAGATTGCCTGGGAGAATGTTCAACAATATCATGACAAACCATTTGGAAGCACAGCTGAGGAGAGTCATACAGCAAAGTCTGTCACAGCTGTCAAAAAAATTCCACTCTATTTTATTTGGAAAATAAAATGGAAAGAGAAGGAAACCAAACTAAACCTGTGTGGTATTAAGTAAAATTAAATATATAGTTCATAAAAATTAAGGCATTTTCGCATTACAGGGATATGGATGCAGTGATGAAAAAAGAAATGGTGTTCTTGAGAATGAACTGTAATTATGTCTTAGAAAACATATGGAGAAGGGAAAAAATTAAAGGAGTGTAGACAGATGCAATTTGATGTCAGTGGAAAACTCTACTCATCACTGCAGATCTGCAATGTTCAGGAAAGGCTGCAGTGCCACCAAACATCTCAAGTCCAAAATTTCAAATATATTTTCACTTTATTTTATGAATGTCCATCAGATATATATCTTTGATGCTACAACACACTAGTTGAATAAAAATCAACAACATAAAAACCCTCATCATAAAAGATTCAAGAAGTGAAATCCCACACCCATAACCATTTACTCTGTGAGCATATAATCTTTGACAACCACATATAAATGACATGACAACAAATACAATGTACAATAATAAGTGTGCAATGGTACAAAATATACAAAAAGGAATGTGTATTTAATATACATTCAACAATACCCCATAAAAATCTTTGTTGGGAAAGTGAAGTGCCTTTTCAAGACCAACAGAAAATGTACACCACTTCAGTTAAGACGCCTGAAGTATCTCCCATCAAAAGAGTAAAGCATGTGTCCTATGACTGGAACTATAAAATAACTGAGCTGAATTTTCCCTAATTAAAAAAATCTCTAAACTTCATGAAATTTTTGTCCACATCTATAGTATAATAAAATATTTAGAGTGCAGAAAATTCAGTTTAATTTAAATTTTACTTAAAAGTGGGCCCTCTTTTATTGATAGATCTAGCTCAGTCATATAAAATGAAAAATCTATATTCCTTATAGAAAAAAGACCATTTCTCCCTATGTGTCTTTCCCAGTTTTGATGCATTCCGCAATTCACATCAATTTTCTGTAATGGAAATATGAGATTTACCAGAGGTCAATATAAGAATCATTCCTTATTTTCTCCTGGCTCTATACAAGTCTTGCATAATTTTACTCAAATATTTTTTGCCTAAGTTTGAGATTCCTTTGACTTCAACCTCAGTGGGGATTTCAGGAAATTACTGTGGATATTATGAAGATCACATGCTTATAATGTGGCTGATTTTATGAAAAAGTCCACCTAGCCTCCATTTTCAAGGCACCATTTTGTGCCCTCCTTCCAAAGCTGGTACTTGCACTGACAGCAGAAATCATTTACGTGCTGGGCTGGGCAAGTACGTGACCCGTGCTCAGCTCTGCTGGGCATCCGTCCTCCTCCTTGTGTGGGTCCAGGGAAAAAAGTGGCTGAGTGTTTCTACTAAGCCTCCCAACTGACAAAGCTGGTCTCTGATTTCCAAAAGCAGAGATTTTTGCTGCACCTCCAGAGTTCAGGATTTGTTGGTTCGCAGCCCAGGGAAAGGTACATGTATGAAGCCCAAGGGAGGACATTGAATCTGCCAAAGACCTCTCTTGAAAGGACAAACTTTCCCAGAGAGGGACAAGTGCAACTTGCACTGTAGTTACCACTGTACTTCTCTTTATGGAATTTGAACCTGCTACTGCCTATATACTCATGGGCCCAGACCCGCAATTCATACAACAGCAGTCAGCACATTTCAGTTTAGTAGCACCCTAGCCCTGACGGCCATGACTTAGGCATAAGAATGGGTCCAACTTGCAGGTGCAACATGATTCCTTTTGCATCAGAGGTCAACATGGACCATCGAGACCTTCAAAGCATTAAAATCAAAAGTATTTTCCAAAGTTCAAAACTCACCTGAGGCTCAACCCGAGTACCATTCGCAATTTTGATTCTGAGAGACTCATAGTTATGCTAGTAAACAAAAATACACAACCTCTGCAGGAGGTTGCAGGCCTCTCTGAAAATCATTTCTTAGGAATATCCGTAGAAGGATTCAGAGGAAATGAAAGGTACCTATAAATCATATGGCATGCCTGAGTAATACCCAGGTGAATGCAAAAATTTCATGTTATTTGCAGTATGTATATCTCTTCCTGAGTTGAATTTCATTCCCAGTATGGAATCCAAGTGTCTGCTTTCTTTTTTTGGCAAGGTACTCAATCACATGGTAAGGCAATCCAATTTTCTGGTTTGCTTCCTGTCTTCTTTCCTCCTAAATGGCCGAGCTTTTCTCACCAAGATCACCACTACAATGTGTGCCAGAATATGTTTAAAATATGGTCCTGTAAAAATAGAAATTAGGTTTGTTTCTTTGAAGGCAGCATTAATTCTTCATATATTCTGGGATCTCGAAGATTTCAGTTGAACAGATTCAAAATGATCTTCCTTTTCCTGCAATGGAAAAGACAGGTTCTAATCAACTAGGACTCCTCCAATTCTCTCCAGCAGTTACCACAGTCACTTTTTTCAATATTGTTTGCCAAAAACTTCACTTTATTTTTACCACAGTCATCACCTGCACAGTTTAACCCTTTAATATTTAATAACATTACCAATTCTGTAAAAATTTGCAAAACCAATAACATTATGTTATATTGTTCATGGTACTTATTTTAGAAGGCACAGGGAAAGTTTACATTCCATACTCATAGCACAGAAGAGGTAGTCAGAGCTGGGGACTTGCAAGGTAGTAACCCCTCCAGTCATTATCAATTTTCAATGTGTTTCCTAGAGCAAATTAAATGTTGGGAGCAAAGTCTGTGAATGTGAACACCACTGCCTCACTCCTGTATTTCAATCTCAACTCCTCCTCCACGAGACCCACCGGACAAAAAGAGTCTACAAATCCTTTGCCATCTTAAAAATCAAGGTTGAGTTTTCTTTCTGTTTTCATTTTCTGGGTGACAGCCTAGGCCATCTTGTCAGTAGGTATCGTGGTGAGAAATATGGATATACACATCCAAATAGTGTGGAAAATATGTTAAACTAACTTCATAATCTGATATTTAAAGCCATCTCACTCAGATCAGGACAACCTACTGCAGACAGGAGAAAGAAGGGGAGAAAATGTCCTATGCTAATGAACTGCTTAGTATGTGTCTTGAAGAACCTGGTATTGTTATGCTGGAGAAAACAGACAGAAATAGAACAACCTCCAATGTGAAACGGGTTTGTAGTTCTTTAGCTTTTCTATTCCCATTAAAAATAAGTAATCCCTTTCTATATTACAGGCCTAGCCCTGACTTGCTTGGGTACTCAAACCCACTACTATCTTTGTGACACGCCTGCAGAAATACCATTGCCTGCAGCTTGAACATACAGTTAGGATTTTGCAGATTTTTCTTTTACTCTCATTTTATATTTCTCCTGTTTATCCCCTGTTTTCCTCCAAATATTTTTTCTGTATTTGACAGTCGTATGTAGCAGGAGATGAATTTCCTCATCTTTTGAATAAATGAAAACAGATGCCTATAACATTTGTTTCAATAAATATACATTAAATTCAAATTATCTGCAGGCATACAGGACACAAAGTTCAGTAAGATAATGAGGTACTGGAAGCTGAGTTTGCCAGCTGTGATTATCTAGCAGTAAAAAAGGAAGAAGCTTAGAAATGTCTGACAAGCTTGTTTAAAAAGGAGAGAGTACTCAGGGAGCCTGCTACAATGGATATAGCAGCATTAAAGAACTCCAAGTAGGTATTCAAGATGTCTGAATACTGAAGTACTAAAGCTTACTTTAAAGAGGAAAAAACCCCGCTTCTCATAAAATCACAGACCAGTTTGGGTTTTGAGGGACCTTAAAGATCATCTCATTCCAACCCTCCTCCCGCAAGCAGGTTGCTCAAAGCCCCGTCCCATGTGGCCTTGAACAATTCCAGGGATGTGGGAGCCACAATTTCTCTGAGCAAGCTGTGCCAGTGTCTCATCATCCTCATTGTGAAGAACTTCTTCCTAATATTCAATCTACACCTCCCCTCTTTCAGTTTGAAGCCATTTCCCCTTGTCATATTATTACCTGCATCATTACCTGCCCTTGGAAAACAGTTCTGCAGTTCTCTTGCAGCCCCTTTAGGTAGTGGAAGGTGCTATAAGATCTCCCTGGAACCTTCTCTTCTCCAGGCTGAGCAACCCCACTACCTCTGCCTGTCTCCAGAGCAGAGGTTATCCAGTCCTCTGACCATATTTCTGGCCTCCTCTGGACTCACTGCAACACTCTTCCCTCGCTCATCTCTGTGCCTCCTTATACGAGGGATGAGCCAGAGGCTGGTTCTGCAAATGGAGTCAGCACAGCTTTTCCACTTGTCCCTCACCAGCAGCATTGCTCACTGTGCTCAGCCACAGCCATCCATAATATTTCATGGACAAAAAAAGCATGGTCGGTATTTCAAAGTCTGTCCCTACAGGATTCAGAATGGAATCAACTTCTATTTTTGCAACATCACCAGAAAATTTGATGTGATTTGATTTTATTTACATCTTCAATATTCTCAATATTGAATTAAGAATTAATATTGAATTTATGCCCCTTTTCACAAAGAACATTGATTCTGCAAGACAAATAGTCATGCTGGGGTCAAGGGGAAGTTCTGCTTATTATCTGTGCAATGGTAACTTCTCCTAGGAGGGATATCTGGAGAGCAGGTAGTGTGGTAAGTGGACACAATTCCAATAAGTAAAAAGAACAAGAAAAGAAAAGCAGCATACAAGTTTTAATTACATTGTAATAAATCATGGGGGGGAAAATGAATACAAGAAAAAAAATCTCAAAGTTCAACATTATGAAATATTATTTGGACAATAAACAAGGGGGTGATGTTTTAAAGTTAATTTTTATTATGGCCTTTTAAGAGACCTTCCCCCTGGAACCCTTTCTTTTAAGAAACTCTTTTAAGAAACTTTCCTAAGAAACTCACTTCAACAAAACTGTTTGAAAGGGAAAATGTCATTCAACTTTATTCTGATCATAACAGATGCTCCATCTGGACTCCCTTAAAGACAATACCCTTCCCATAGCATAAACTTCAAGGCATTTGGAACAAACACCAAAGTGTTTATGGGATCTACCATGATGGTCCTCTGTTGCTCCTCTCAGAAACCTTCAAAGGACACCAAAGACTTTTGTGCTATCCATTGAGACCCACAACATTCCACATCACAGCTGCTGCAGAAAAAAATGTTTTTTGGTGTTGCTTCCCACTGAAATGGATGAAGTTGATGGATTGGGCAAGAGGCTGAAGTTGATGCCTCCTCTTCAACTGAATCCTACTCAGAATTGTGGTTCTCCAGTTAGCCATGAAGTCAGCACAGGTGAGCTGCAAGAGCTGGCTGGTGTCTGTGTTCCCAATGTTAATTATATTTGTATGTCTGTCTAATAGCTCTGCCTCAGCAGTGGAGGAGTCTGCTAGGACTCTGGGCAGAGAGGTTCTTTCCACCATTAACTGCTCTTTTCAGGTAACACCCATACAACAAGAAATCTACTGAAATCTCTTTGTGGAGGAAGGAGCATTTACTCAATACTCTGCTACATTTCCTAACTTTATCCAGACTGAGGATTTCAGCAGATCACTCTGGACTGGATGAAGTGTGGGAAGGGGGGCTTCACGGCTGTGCAAATTAGCATCACAGATTCATCACAGCCAGTAATAAATAAATGTAATAATTATATTTAGTATGAATAGTAGTAATTACTACTCACCTTTGTTGCCAAGGACTTGAGCTTCCCTAGCAGTGACTGCTTATTTGAATATACTATTTCTTCTTCATTATCTTCTCCTTCCATTATAGCACAGCTGTCAGCAGCTGGCAGTTCACACTCTTTTGAGTTTGTTGTCATCACTAATTTAGAATATTTATACTCCAGCCTGAAAATATAAAAGCAGACAGGCATAGATTTTTTTTTACACACATCCCATACTCAAGGAATTTTTAAAATTTAGATTATCTGCAGTCCTCTCACATGGTTACTTCTGAGGTATTTACTGGAAGGTGGATAATTTTCGATCATTACAAAAAAATACCAAAATAGAATTAACAATATATTGAGCTCTTGCTCTCCAAAGTAATCATCTATCTGTATAAAAAACCTGTGTTTTCCCAAAAGACCACAAGTAGGTCAAGAGAGCTTCCTGCATGAAGAAGTGCACCCTGTGTGCTGGTTGGGGTAACAACCAAAACAAAACTAAGCAACATACAGTCAATAACCTTATTTTAACCCAGCTGAAAGGGATTAATTAGACTAAAGATATCCTTTTGGCCTTCAGACCTTGAGAAAGCCATGTTGCTTCAGAACCTAAAGTCAATTTCAAATTCTCAGGGGTTAAAAATACAGTTTCTATTGGGAAATTATGCCATAAAAAATTATTGTGGATTTTCTATACTTTCCTCACCAAAATTTTTCACAGACACTGTTGGCAAAAGAAACATCAACTTGATGTATGATCCAACATGATCCAACATGGGACTTCTCATCAACATTGCCATAAGGTCAGATCCAGGAAAAGTCTTCCTGTTCTCTCCATCAAGCTTTCAGCTTACTTTTACATGGAACATAATTTGCAGTACTTACTTCTGGTTCTTCTTCCAAAAATAGCAAGTCAAGGCTATAAGCAGAACAGCTGTGAAAGCACCAACACCAGCTCCAACTTTGAGCCAAAAATCTACTGTTTCACAAGTGCTGGTCCTTTTTTCTGGCAAGGAAACTCCTTTAATGCAATGTTTTGGCTCATTCCATACATATAATGTTTCCTTTCAAATAGAAAACAGAAAACACCAAAAAGTGAGTGCTTGTAGGAAAAGAAAGAACTATTTATAGTTGCAGAAAACAAGTTGTTCTGAGGTAGAAAGGTTAGATAACTTTTCAATGACCAAACCAAAACATGTACTTTGGGCTTGCAGTCTCTAGGTGAAGTTACATTGTCTAATATTATAGACCTGTCAGCCTGACCTCAGTCCCAGGTAACATCATGGAATAGATAATCCTGAATGCTATCATGAAGCACCTGCAAAATAGCTATAACATCAGATCTAGTCAGCATGGATTTAGGAGAGGTAGGTCCTGCCTGACCAACCTGACCTCCATTTATGAACTGGTGACTCGCCTGGTTGATGATAGAAAGGCCGTGGATTTTGTGTACTTGGATCTTAGCAAAGCCTTTGACACAGTTACCCATGGTAAGTTTCAGGAGAAACTCTCAGAGCATGGATTGGATAGCAGCATTCTGTGTTGGGTTAGGAACTGGTTGGATGGACGAGCTCAGGGAGTGTTGCTGAATGGTGCCACATCCAGCTGGTGACCAGTCACTAGTGAAGTCCCACAGGGATCAGTGCTTGGCCCAGCACTNACCTATTCCAAATCCGGAATGTGGTCAAGATGTGGTCAGACCACGTCTTGAGTACTGTATCCAGTTCTGGGCTCCCCAGTTTAAGAAGGATGTTGAACTGCTTGAGAGGGTCCAGAGAAGGGTGACAAGGATGGTGAAAGGACTGAAGAACAAGCCCTATGGGGAGCAACTGCGGGAGCTGGAGTTGTTCAGCCTGGAAAAGAGCAGAGTCCTCATGAGGCAATGAGGTGACCTCATTGCTGTTTACAACTACCTGAAGGGAGGTTGCAGTCAGGTGGATGTAAATCTTTTCTCTCAGGCTGACAGCACCAGAACAAGAGAACATGGCCTCAAGCTACACCAGAGGAGGTTTAAACTGGATGTTAGGAAGAGCTTTTTCACAGGAAGAGTGATCTCTCAGTGGAATGGTCTGCCCAGGGAAGTGGTGGAGTTGCCATCCCTGGAGGTGTTTAAGAAAAGACTGGATGAGGAACTTAGTGATATGGTCTAGATAATGGGAGGCTTGGATGGACGGAGCATGGTGCCCATGGCTCTGGGATTGTGGGTTCGATCCCTGGGTGGGCATTCACTTGGGAGTTGGACTAGATGATCCTTGTGGGTCCCTTCCAACTTGGAAGATCCTGTGATCCTGTGATCCCCCTGCTTGTGGCTGCAGGTTCAGGGAAGGCAAAAGGATTTCCTCCTCTGTCATGTCACAATATGGGTTGGACAGCTATTGGGAATGAATTGTGCCTGCACTGAAGCTGTTGATGAGCAGAACAGTTTGAACCTGTGGAAGGGCTTCTTAATATTTGACTGGAGAAGGCAGCAGCAAAAACATTGCAAGAAAGGTAGGATGGATTTATGAACTGAAATTCAAAATTCTTTCCTAACCTGCCCCCGATGTTTAAGGCTGCTAAAGAATTTAAGTCATTTGGGCATTCCATCCTTCACAAATAACTAGCCTGCATTTAGACTTGATATTAGGAAAAGGTTTTTTACTGAAAGAGTGATTCAGATGTGGAATGGGTTGCCTGCAGAGGTGGTTGAGTCACCAACCCTAGACATGTTCAAAGGGAGGCTGGACGAGGTGCTGAGTGATATGATCTAGATGTAGAGGATAGGTTAGTTGGATTATAGGTTGGACTAGATGATCTTCAAGGTCCTTTCTAGCCTTATCTGTACTGTGATACTGTGATACTGTGTGATACTATGAATGCATGGAGACTTCACATCCTTACTCACACAGTTGGACAGCCCAGCTCTCCTCCAGGAACCACACTGCCATTGGAACAAACATTCATCAGTCCACACAGCTCCTCAATGTGTTTGCACCCAAGCCAGCTTTGAGACTGGACTGAGATTTCCCAACTCTGCCTGCATTTATATATCAGTTTGCACACCAAATTTCAACAAGACTCAGTTATACACAAATGAACCCATCTGACTTGGAGACACAGGTCATGTACCTGAAATCCTTTTTTGCAGGCTCCCTCGATCTCATGGTAATCTTGCTCCGTGCAGAGAGGACAAGCTTCTGCACTTTCCCATAGAAAGTAGAAAGTGCAGCCATCGCAGGTGCCTGCGGGACATGAGCTAGGAGGTGAGAAAAGCTTAGTTATTAGTTATGAAACACACAGGGATTTGCATCCTCACTCCACATTCTGCTGCTGAAGAGCAGGAAGTACAAGAAAGTGGTAAACATCCATCAAGTCAGCGGATGGCAAAATTTAGGGAAGAATGGAGGGGAGGGAAGGGGAAGGAGCCGAACTACACCAGTATTTCACCAGCATGATCTGGCCCAGCATACACCTCTATCACTGTTCTCCTGCACTGGGTGCCTGTTCTACATGAATGCTGGTATCTAGTTCCTGCCATTGTTCTAATGATGTCTGGGTGATTTAGTCCATATGGAATGGACTTGTCCTGTCATGCTTAATTACAAGAAGGATGTTCACCAGTTAATGAAGAGATAACAGCTTCTCTTGGTCTAAGAAACACTAATGGCCTATTTTGTATTCAGCCTGCAGAAGAAAGTTGTACTTGCAATGGCAGGAGGGTTTGTTACTGACAGTAACACAGAGGTTGTTACTGACAGTCACATCAAGTCTAATGGCAGCAATAGTCAAAAGTCCATGCAAGAAGCTCAGTTATGTAAATATGAAATATATTCATACAAAAAATAGATTTAAAATTGTGTTGTTCTGTATCATTTGGAACCTGTTATCCTGATCTGAAGCACTAAAAATTCCCAGCCCTAAGAGCCCATTCTGATTTATCCTCATTTATCCTCAACTGTCTTCTCTGGATTATGGAGCATTTCTCAACCTACATGGTAAGCGCGCCAACAGATCTTTCTCCTCAACTGCTTTCATCTTATACTGTAACTTCATGTGATGCTAAACACTGTATCTGGAGGATCACGGAGTTATATGTATGCTGTATTATTTGACATGTATCAGATACCTCACTGTGTGAAAACAGCTGTCTGACTGCTGAGCTCATCAAAGGAGGATGGGAAAGGAGAAGTCAACACCAGCTGAGGTAAAGTACATATCAGCTGTGTGCCATTTCTGCTCATGCTCACACTTTTAAAAGGAAGTTAGGTTGTTCCTCCCTCACTACTGGTGAGTTACCACGGGTCATGTCATGTTTAACCTGTGATATGGGAAGACCAGCTGCAGGATTTTCACAGAGCAGCTGATAGACAGGGACTTTTTGCCCAGCATAATTTGTAGTGTGTCATGTCCCTCAGAAGCTGGGGAACACATTTCTAAAGTTGTTCCAACATCAATCATTCATCCATCACTTGTGAAGTAGATGCTGCTTTCCCTTCATTTGGGCAAGCATGGTTCATCAATCCCAAAAGGAACAGGGATCAAAGGATCCCACACTTCTCACACTGTTAACTTTTGGGAAGAGGACTTTGCTTTTGGGAAGGAGGATGTGTGAGAGGGCTATCAGCAGATTTACAGTAACATCCAGAAAGCCTAAGATGGCCCTTGATATCCAAAGAGGAGGGTTATCAGACTAGAAGGGTACTTCTGAAGAATCACAAGCTGTTGCTAAAGAGTAATAGAATTCATTCTTTAACTGTTTTTTTATCTGTAACTTTTCAGTTATACTTAATGCTTTAAGTTATGCTTATGCAGGCATAAACAGAACTTTGGAAGCAAGGAGCTTTTTGAAGTCATTTGAATCATAGTAAAGGAAAAAAAGGTCAGGCAAATTAAACACAATTGGTACAAGGGGGCCAGGATGCAAACTGGAGTGATGAGATACACAAATAAATACATCTCTAACTTGAGCTAGACAGGGTCAGGGCACACATAGGCAACAGCAGATTTCATAGTTCCTAGGACAGGTTGCTCTTTTCAAAAAAATGCTTTTGTCCATAGCCACTGCGGTAGCTCAAGGAAGAAAAACACCACCTAGGCAGTTTTAATCAGGAGGCCAAAGATTAAAATAAGGAACTGAAAAAAAGAAAAGTGAAGACAAAAAAGCATCGCCACTATTTCTTTTGCCTTTTAAGCTTAGAACAACTTGCCTGAGCTCTAATGTCTCTCACCAAACACCCTAAAGTTGGTCTGCTAGGAGGTGATGGACACCTAGGAAAAACAAGTGAGATCTCCTGTATGGCTGATGAGGGAAACAGCACTCCTCATTGCCTTAAGTATAAAATTACTAATGACTTTTGTAAACATAACCTGAGGAGCAAAGACTTCTTGGAACTACTAGGATACACACACTGAAATACCTGGGCACAGAAAGCTCTCCTTGGCCTGGTTTGTTAGCATTGCATCTCATTGTCACTACAGTTGCACGACCATTTTCACAGGAGGTTGTCACTGTTGAAGATCTAATGTTAAACAAGAGGAGGTCCCTTCCATTTCCAATACAATAAATTGCTTTTTTCCAATACATATTGCTTTTTTCATGGGTCTCTGCCCATTCATGCAGACGCAATACCAATGAAATACCCTTTACCACAGCAATTTTGACATTGTCAGCTGGAAAAAAGAAAACCAACCAGCAAAAAATCCCAAACAAAATGAGAAACAGGAGCAGAGGAGGTTTCACCATTTCATTTAAATCTAGTTTGAGCTGAGTCAAGGAGTAAACCTTCCCACAAAACAGAATAGCTGAAAAAAAAGAATCACAGGTGCTGTGGCTGGTGTGTTACTCTGCTGTGATAACTCACTCCTCACCCAATAATCTGAGAACCTCATCATCCTGAAATAGCACAAGGCAAAGGGGATTGAAAAAATGGACTTTATTCCAGAATTATAGACACTCTAAGTCAAGTTCAGAATACACTCAAAATAGGGTCACTGGTGTGGGTTGAGTTTGTAGAATCAGACACATAATTTAAGTATTCACAAATGCATAAAGTGCTGATATCCAAAGTCCTGCAGTCCTATAGTCAATTAATCTCAGAAACCCGGCAGACATGAAGACACCAGCATGTGGCCATCTGAAGTGAGCTGATCTTTGAACTACTTCTTACCCAAGCTGAGGCATTATTTTTATGGAGAAGCGTGAAGAATAGCAAAAGCATACTAGTAACTGTGCATGTTGAAGCAATTACTGTTAATCTTGATAAGTTCTTTTTTTGTAGCATCATATTTGCATTGGAAAATATGCAACAGGAGGTGGACATATCAAAGTCATATATGAGAATATATGGAAAGAAAGAGGACAGTGGAAGTAGCATCTGGATGAATCAAAACTCTTGTATCACTTCCTACAGATCAAGCATAATTCAGATTTGAGTAAACAGTGTTTGCTAACTTTATAAGATATTCTTCAACATGCCAATCAAAATCAGCCAGATTCTGATTAAAGTGGTAAAGGTTAAAGGTGGATTACAGATTCTCCCTCACAGTTTTCATTTACGTTAACCAAATGAAGAAATTTGACATAGTAACAAAGAGTATTTTTTACCTACTTGTAAAAGAAATGCACATCTGGTATTTTGCTTGGAGAGGGAGGAAATACATCTGCCTTGATGTTGATATTTTCCAGTGTTGTTTCAACAGTAGCTCCTAAAATTTGAGAAGGCAAAAAAAGGAACAAACTAAGAATAGATTTTTTAGAGGTTCACATGTAACATTTTCTCAGTCTGAACTTAGTAGCATTTAATGGCATTACAATACATTACATATATTATTCTAACTGAACTTTGCAGCTTTCATATAAGACTCCTCATAGAGTCTGATTTTCTCATCTAGACATAGCAAAACAAACGAAAAAAATAAAACACCAGTGTAAACAGTTTTTACCCTTTTATGTTAATTTAAAGCAATGGCTGGATATTAAAGAAGCATAGAATGATTTAGGCTGTGAAAGGACTGCTGAAGATATCTGATCCAATCACTCAGAGCATATGTCTTGAATGTATAATCCTCACACATCATAACCATATAATGACCTGAGCAAACTGCAGTACTGTGGGAGATGCAACAACAAGGATCACAGAGCCATAGACAATCCTTGATTGCAAATTTTGGAACAAATGACAGGCTGATATGTGAAATTACATGGATTTGGGACAAAAGATGAAAAATACCAAAAATCCAAGTAAGCAAAGTTCTTAAGAGATCTTTCCAATTCCATGAACAAGGACAGGAAATATTGCTGCTCCACTGCAACATTTCAGAAGAGTGAGATCTACAAATGGAGCTGCATCCTTCTATGGGGGTAAAAAATTCCTAGAACAAGAGAAAGCAGTAGCAGTCAGAAACTGGTGGAAAGTTGGGAATGACCAAAGAAAGTAAGTTTTCCACTTCTTGAAACAGTTTGTAGAATCACAGACTCATGGAATGGTTTGGGTTGGAAAGGACCTTAAAAACCATCTTGTTCCAATCCCTCTGCCATGGGCAGAGACACCTTACACTAGACCAGGTTGCTCCAAGCCTGGCATCAAACACTTCCAAGACTGAGGCATCCACAACTTCTCTGAGCAATTTTTGCCAATGTCTTCCCACCTTCACACAAAAGAATTTCTTCCTAATATCTACTCTAAACCTGCTCTCGTTCAGTTTCAGTCCTCTTGTCCTATCACTCCACGACCTTGTTCAAAGTCCCTCTCCAACCTTCTTGTAGCCTCTTTTGGTACTGGAAGATTCTCTGAGGTGTCTTCAAAGGCTTCTGTTCTCCAGGCTGAACAACCCCAGCTCTCTCATCCTGTCTCCACGGGAGTCCTCTGACCATCTTTGTGGCTTCCTCTAGACTCACTTCTGCGAGTCCACATCCTTCTCATATTAGGAAAGGCAAACCTCAATCATTTAAAATTTTTGTAATTGAGATAAAGAAAAGACAATCAAAAGGCTTGAT
Source organism: Pitta sordida (assembly GCA_013390025.1). NCBI lineage: Eukaryota > Metazoa > Chordata > Aves > Passeriformes > Pittidae > Pitta > Pitta sordida. The sequence goes on along the minus strand of WEKX01028239.1, from coordinate 1,028,944 downwards.
TTGTTTTCTCTGTATTAGAAAAAAAAGCAGGACTCTGTCTTTGTTTTCAAAGACAACAACTGAACACCTGACTTATTTCAGTGGCAGGAGAGGATGTTAACATCTGCGTGGCATGCATGCTTATGAACCAGCAAACCTGTACCTAAGAGTGACCTTTAACAGAGCTTTTAATGACAGTGAATTGTCAAAACACTCATGGAGATGGAATATAGTAACCCAAATTACCATGTGGCTATCACAATGAGGGAAAATAATGGTAAGTGAACACAGGTTTCAGTTCATGGACAGACAGAAAATGAGTGAAAGACAACATGAATTTAAAGCGAACAGCTCATGTTGAACAAATCTAATCTCATTCCTTGAGTGCTGATGAATTTGGTTGCTAAAGAAAATTATGTAAATTTATCAAGTCTTTCACTAATTACCACATGAGATTCTAATTAAAAAGTTAGCAGTTTAATAACAATTGAGTGCACACTCTGAATTAAAAACTATTTAGCTAAGTAATTAGAAAATTATCTGGCCATGTGAAATGTGGTATGTCTGCAGGCTTCTCCAGGCATTGATATTGAAGTGCCAAAATGCAAGATTATTGTCAGGGATAGGCAAGTAACGAAATAATCACTGATGGTGAAGTGTGTAGATGAGACAAAGATTAAGAGGAACAGGAATCAAATACAGAGCTACTTGGTTCATTTGGCAAGATGATCCCAAACAAACAAAATAGATTTTAGTGAAGACCAGTGAAGCAAGGGTGGCAGGTCAGTTTTAAGGAAGAGCGATTTTCCTGTGGAAACTGTAACTCTGAAAAAAAGTCCAGATAGTCCTTGACATCATAACCAAGAAGCCACATGAAATCCCATAAGTCTGGAGAAAGAAGAACTCAGACATTCCAAATATGGAAGTGATTTTTATTATGATTATAGTGAATTAAATACTAGAATACTATTCCATTCTGTGCTTTAAGAAAACATAAGAAGTAACAGCGGCTGTACAAAGAGCCTCAAAATTATTCAGATGCTCCAGATAAATACATGATAGCAAGAGACTTAGAAGAACTTGGTTTACTTAGTTTATCAGAAGAGTAGACTGGGGGTGGGGAGGGGAAGGATGCATGTGAAATGGAGAAAGAATAACAAGAAGCAAGAGCTGAAAACTGAAGCCAGGGAAATTAAGAGGAAAAAAGTCTGCTTTAAAATCACACACAGAAACAGTGTTTAAGCAGTGAAAAAAGTACCCGTGACTGTGGCAAAGCTTTTCTTTCTGGCAATCTTAAAAAAAGTCCAGGTTGAATGCTCTTCCAAAGATGGGCTTTTGTCAAACATGAGTTTCTGGGCTCAGTGCCAGTGAAAAAGCACAAACACCCAGTGCCTGTAATGGATAGGTGAGCAGACTAAATTACTTCATTGTCTAATCTGGCTTCAGACTCTGAGAACTTGTGAGCCAGAACAATGTAAGACTTAATGATGTGAGTGGCCCCATGCTGCCTTAAGCTTCCTCCTTCCTTGCCTAATTATGTCCCAACACAAGTTCCTTCTGAAAGTGCCCAAGTGGAGTCTTGGCATGGGCATACATTTTGACTAATGTGACTACCACAGTCATCGATCATGCCCTGAGTGAGGTGGGTAGGAAACATAAAAGCAAGCCAGTGCTTTTTAATTTCATTCTGTAGATTTTTGTGCTGAAATTCTGTGAACCATGGGACCTACCAGACCAAGCATAAGGAAAAGTAATATGGACGTGGAAAACAAAAAATGAACACAGTCCTTACTCTTCTCCTCCAGCCATCAGCTGAACTGACACATCAACAAAACACAATGGCATCTGTGCAGATTTACTTCACAGCTCTGGAACCATCTGACATTGAATATTGGGCTGCCCCTTCACTCTTCCCCCAAGCTAATGCAGCTCTTGAGCTGAGAAGGATTTACTCTGCAACACTAAATACATGAGAGTACATCCATGATAACAATAACCAGAAATAATCCTGTGGGTCCCTTCCAACTCGGAATAACCTGTGAACAAACCATGTACCTAAGAACCTGTCAGCAAGGCTGTTGGACTGCAGAGCCAGGGCTGTTCGGAAACCCTTGCTGTCTGATGGGATGATGGTGGACTGACAGACAAAAGCTCCTACAAAATTGGAAAAATCTTCTGATTCTGCAACCATGTCCTTCAGAGTAACATCTGTGATGTTGTCAGTACAAATTGCCATCTTCTTTCCCTGTGGAGAACCAGGAATAAAGGAAGAAGCTGTTGGTTGTTGATAAGAAGTGAAAAAGTTTGGGAAAGGAGAGGTTGCAAACTTCCTGATTGCAAACTGGCTGAGATTCATTACTTTACCTTATAACAACTTGATGTCTCTATGTCTCTGTCATGAGAGGGACAAATTGCAGCAACAAACCATGCCATTGTGAAAGCCCCAATTAAAGTCTTGTACAAACTCCAAACTCGGAAACACAATGTCACCTCTGGCATGTGTCTTATCAGAAGTCTGTGCTGTGGAGCACTCCTCTTTGTTTATCTTGACAGCACAGTGTTTACTTGCAGGGTATAATACATAAAATGGCTTGCAAAGGAAAACCCTATTTCCCTTGCCTTCAAATAACACAATATATGATACTTTTTTATTTGGGATCTAATCCAGATAAAATATTTTCCAAGAACAAATACATGAAATGCCTAAACAGATATATAGCCTTCAAGGCTGCCTTAATGTCACATGTCAAGACCAGTCCTAGAATCAAAGCAACAGCAATGAAAGACAAACTACCAGACTCAAGTTTTCCTGACAAAATGTCAAGCACTCACCACCTAATCATATGGTTGGCAGTACTGTAGTACCATCGTAGTAGTTTGGAAAAATTGAGACCAGACCCACAGAGGACTGAGCATATCTGTACCTTTCTGGATGTAGCTGTCAGCAGCTCTAATCCAGGTGGTAGTTAAACATAATTTAAGACTATAAATATGCAAAATGCTGTAAAGAAATGTGACTACTCATTTGTCTCAACCCATGCAAATCCTTTGGTACATGGGAAAAGGATTTCAGAACTTTACAGGGCTGAGCATCAATGTAAACTACATGTGCTGTTTTTCAAGGGACAATACACAACACTGGTACTGCTCTTAAAGGTCCATTTATGTATTTGACAACAAGCTCTGGTACGGTCCAAGACCCAGAGAAATCTTGACGCTGTGGCAGAGATTGTTTGACTTGTAGACTAAACAACTTTTTCCACTACTTTCAAAGGCTGCAGTCAAAGTCAGCACTAAGCAGCTTGGCCATTGGCAGACAGCAGAGTGACCAGGGGCTCTGCTGACAGCAACATTTCCAGTCAAGTCATAAGGGAAACATACTGAAAGAAGTTGCCAGCTGAAAGACACAGACTCTTCACTTGAGTTTTTTGGTGGCAGCACACAAAGGTCCCCAAAGTGACTTGAAAGCACAAGAACTAAAAAGAGGTAGCGATGTGACAGGGGTTTTCTTCTGAGCATTATTTATGGCCTAAATCACTCGGTTGCTCAAAAATTCTCTTGCACTACTAAGCAAGATCCAAAGGGAAATGTATGCACAGTGTTGGTGACAATTCAGCTGAAGGGAAGTCCTGTCACAGTATGCTCCCAGAGCATCAGCACAGGTTCATCCTCCCAGACCTCAGAATGAGCTGAGCTCACCTCATTCCCACAAAGGCTGATGTTAAAAAAGTGGAAGAACTTGGTCCCTCGGGAAGTGAAGCTGGGTCCACTCATCAACGAGCCCACCTGGCTGAGATTGCTGAAATTGTAATTCAGACTCTGGTTATCCTTGACATAGGACACCAGGCAGTCACTGAAGCAGGCAGAGTGGTCCTGCAGAGAAGGAGATGCAACCATTAAAAAGCAGTAATGGAACAACAGCAAATAATTCCTCTGGGAGTTAAAGCAAGCAGGTGCAGACAGGACTACCTTCCTTGTTAAGGATGAAGGGGAACTCTGTCCTATTCCTGTAATTCACCTTTCCCTTGGGAGAATTCCCATTCCTGTTTCAGTCCCTTGCAATCACATATCAGGACTATAATGTTCCCTAAGCCTGGTTTTTTTGCTCTTTGCTGCATTAGCCAAAAAAATGCTATTTCTTTCTTTCTTTTGTTATGGATGCTTTCAGGAACCCAACGTTCCAGCTTAAAGCCCTATAAATAGACCAGAACATGGCCTTGGTTACACTTGCATCTTGCAAAGGAAACAAAAGGAACAGCCCAAGAAGCAAGGATAGCATGTGAACCCCACTGAAGACAGGCAGAATACAAACAAATTGAAGCAGTTCTTCTAGTACCTGTGCAGCTTCCTGCATATAGTAAATGTTCACCCAGGCTTAAAAGCAATTTTATGTAATAAGAACTTGTTACATGTCTCTAAAGGCACAGAAACATCACCCAGAGGAGGAAGTCCTGAGTTTTGGGTGGAAGTAATATATATGCTTGCCCTGTTCATACACTGTCCACAGTACAGCTTCTTGAACTTTTTTTGAGCTGATGTTGTCAATTTTATGTTACTAGTGCATATTTACAGACAGAAATTAGACTAGTAACCTCCTTGGAAGAGTGGGCTCATTTGCTGTTGTTAATTGGCTGCTTGCAAGGCACACACCTGTAGGAAAGCACTATCACTGGCCCTTTGAGAACTTACAGCCCAATAAACCCTGTCTGCCCATCACTCAGTTTCTGTACCTTGGTGCTCTTGCTGCCAGGCCCACATGGGATGCAGGCTTCCCTGCCATAGACCTGGTGGATGGACAGGAAGGTGTTGATCGGACACTCTTTGCACTGGCTGGTCTCCTTGTCGATGTAGTGTCCTGCTGGGCAGGGCACACAGGATGAGCCAGACTGCTCAGAGCCCAGCGCACACGCTCGGCAGGAAGAGGCGACTCCATCCACTGCATTGGTCACTGTGATAGAGTAGATCTTTGCCATATCATTGATGAACTGTCTGCTCTGGAATGAGAGCCAAGGAAACCACTCTGATGTCATCACACTCTTCAATTGGACCATGACCACATCTCTGTGCACCAGTGCACCATATTAGGGATCAGCTTATTCACGGCTCTGTCCTTCCTCGTGGATTGTTGATCCACAGCTGCCTCCCAAGGGCTGCTATATGGTGAGAGCTACTTGCCCCTTACAAGAAGTCTGTGAGCCTCAACAGAGGGTGAGAGCTCTAGCAGTGACTATCCAGGAAGGCTGTGTTCTAAAGCCCTGTATGTAAAGAAGTACTTACATCTTGGCCCTCATTTATTCTCTGAAAGGCCCAGGTGAATGTGAAGGAAGCATTTTTGGAGATGACGTGAGTGTAGGATTGTCTTTCTTTACTTCTTTCCCATGATTCCACCACATTGGTATTTTTTCGATTAACATCCTGTAAAATGGACATGGTGTGTTTGTATGTTGGTTTGGGTTTTTTCGAGTGTGGTCATACTACACTGAACAGTAGTGTTTTATGATACAGATTAGTGTGCAAAAAGGACTTTACAATTGCATTTAACATTTAATAAAGGAGAGCAAACATACTTATTCTGTTTTCCACAACTGGCAAATTTTTAACTGAGAATGGATGTCTGTTCCAAAAGATGCTGTAGCTCATAAAAGAGCTAAGTTCAAAGTTCTATAGCAGTTTATAAGCATTATGAGGACACATTCAGCATAGAGGTTCTTTCAGATTTGAAATTCTGTTTGTATATAAAACATGTGGCTACTAGAGCACAGAAAGGGGAAGGCCAAAATTCAAAGGTAAATTGTAGTTTCTGACATCTTCAGACACCCATTTTGTTGGTGTCTCCAGTGAAACAGGACCGAAGCCAATAAGGCAGCATCATGTTTTACATGACCAAAAATTTGTTCTCTCTCTGTGTTTCTTATTCTCCACCAGCCAAAAATGTTTCACTGAAGGATGCTTTTCCTTTAAAATAGATTCCTTTAAATTACCACTAAAGGCATATGCTTTTAAATTGCTACCTAATTTCTACTCAGTTCTCTTCAAATTAAGAGCAGGTTCCTTTAAAAAGCAACTAAATGCAAAAAAAGGAATGGCTTCCCTTTCAATGGAAAGGGAAGGGAGCCATCACAGATCCAGTTATGTACTTTCCTCAGCTTTCAATAAGCAGATGATGAAAGTAAAAAACATGGGGCTTTGCTTTCACCAACAAAGACCCAGTAGGGCCCATTGCCCTGCTGATCCCCCAGGTCATTGATAGGATCAAGTCTAAATTTCAAAATTGTCCTCTTCTCACTCTTCTGTCCCACACCTCGACTTCCTATCCCTCTGTCCCACATCTCTGTTATTAGGGACAAACTCAACTGCACAAGAGACACTGTTAATTTCTGCAGTTGGTTTAACAAGGGAAAATTTAGTTCTTTAGTGTCCAACGATTTCTTTAAGAATAACTAGATAATCGGAAATGGTTCACAACTCACATGGTGGAGGAATTTCACTAAGTCATACATTAAATCCTTCCTGGAAGGGCATTGCAGATACTAAACTAATTTCATACTTAATCATAATAATCCAAGAGCAACTATTCACACCTATGTAGAGGTATTAGAGTAGCATTTGGAATATCAGGCTCAGTCCTCAGTCATGGAGAAAGAGGTCTCACTTACTGCCATAAAGTACAGCACACAATCTGCTGAACAGATGGTCTCAAAAATAAAAGTAATCCGTCCTAGTTCTGCCCCAGTTGCTCCTGTCACTGACGTCGGAGGTCTGTTTAACAGAGAAGGAACAAAACATTTACATGGTGCTCTCCAAACAGGTAGCAGTGAATCCTTCAAATTCCTTTTCTTATGGTGAAGCCATCAAAGTCCTGTCACAGAAAACCTGCCCTTGAAGAACAGCAGACGCCAGGTTACACAATGGCTCTGCACTGGGTGTTGGCCACAGTAGAGTCACTTTTTAAGTGTCTGGATACTTTATTGTACAGTTCCCTCCTTATAATGAACACCCAAATTTGAGCATATTGGTAGGGACTCTGTACTCGGCACTGGTGAGGCCACAAGTCAAATCCTGGGTTCAGTTTTGGGCCCCTCACCCTCACTTACAAGAAGGACAGTGAGGTGCTGGAGTGTGTTCAGAGAATGACAATGAAGCTGGTGAAGTTCATGTCCTATTAGAAGTGGCTGAGAGACTTGGGAGTGTTTAGCCTGGAGAAAAGGAGGTTCCAGGAAGACCTTGTCACTCTCTACAGCTCCCTGAAAGGATATTGTAACCAGCTTGACCTCTTCTTGCAGGTAACAAGTGACAAGTGACAGAACTATAGGAAAAGGCCTCAAGTTGTGTCAGGGGAGGCTTAGACTAGATATAAGGGGAAATTCCTCCACTTCATGGGTGTGCAGGCATTTGAACAGGTTGTCGAGGGAAGTGGTGGAAGTGTTGAGAAGGCATGTGGATGTGGCACTTGGAGACTTGACAGTGTTGGGTTAATGACTGGACTCAGTGATCTTGGAGGTCTTAATGATTCTGTGATTCACTTTTATTTAATTGCTGTTTGCCCCAACCGTAAATTAAAAACCAGGGTTTGCTCAGTGCATGTAGGAAGTCTCCAACTCCCTCAGCTGAAATGCAGCAAAGGGAGGGTGAGGTTCCTCTTGGAATAACTAACCTGTCTAAATATGTAGCACTTGTTCTGAGTTAGGAATCTAATCTCACTCGTGACAGAGAGACACAAGCACCTCAAGCAGCTGTTTCACTCTGTCAGGAGAGGTGGGACATCTCATTCTCCTGCAGTGCCTGCATCTCCCCAGTGGCTCCAAGGGAAGCACAGGCTGTGAAGGCTGCCTGGAGCCACAGGGCAAAGGAACTGGTTCCATTAAAATACTTTAAGAGCAGGCATCAGTATCCCACTCATGGCAGATTTAGCTGGTTGCTAAAAACCAAGGTCTTACACGCTTTTCTGCCTCAATGGACTGACAGGGGACTGCTTGGAATAAAAGCCAAGTTTCCTCTTGTCTTTTATTCAGTACATTTTTCCACTCTAGAAAGGAAAACTCAGATCATTCCATGAGTAGTATAAAATATGTGTAAGAGACACAGATAAGAAATAGATGAAAAAAATTTCCATTCCTTACTTAAATCCCGGGATGTGCAGGTTCAAGATAAGATAGTCATTGTCAGAGCCTCCTGCTCCACTCTGGATGTGATCACCAGCCACCTCCCAACCTTTACAGGATAGAAAAGGAAAAAATCTTCAATAAATGGATGGCAAAAAAATTCTGTTGCACTAATTTTTTAAGCAATCCAGTATTTCAGTGCATTTTAGAGATACCTGGTATAAACCAGAGCAATATCGTAATGTTTTTGAATGAAAAACTCTAGCAATTGTATGAACTGCTGATTTTATGGGCAATTGCCACCTTTCAAATCAACAGAGCAATTGAAATTCCACAACCTGTGCTGTGCAGCTCAAGCAGGATGATCCATCTGATATCTTCGAGCCTTAAAACAGATGAATCAATGAATCCATGTGTTAAATGTTAATCATATACTTCAGTTCCCTTCTGCTCAACACACCTAATTCAAAGCTTGAGTTACATCAGCCTGACAGGGTGGATCAGGCTGAGGAAAATCTGTGGGAGAAGACCCAAACGGGATCATTTTCACCGGTGAGCTGTGACTGCTCTCTGCTGCAATTTCAGCACAAGTGCAGAGAGAAAGCACTTAGGGCTAAATTAACAAAATCACACTTTAATTAAGTTTTCCAAATAATTATGTGTAACCTTGATGGCCATAGTTATCAAAAAACTCAAAACGAGATAATAGGGAGAAGTCAAAACCAGTAATCCCTCAGTTCTTTGCTGCTCAAATTTCACAGCTTTAAATCTTCACAGGTTTTTTTCCCGTGAAGACATCAGACTTCCCTCAATTCTTTGCAGAGTTTTTCCATGTCACGTTGTCGTGGTTTGACCCTGGCTGGATGCCAGAGATGCACACACAACCTCTCCCGGAGAAAAAAACCTGGGAAAAAAACCTTATCACAGGCAAAACAAGGCAAACTACAAGTCAGGAATATAAAGGATTTATTTATTAACTAACAAGATCAGAGCTTAATGTGAGAAGCATCATTTTAAAGGCAACCTTTTCCCCCCCAACCCTCCTTCTCTTGCAACAGATCTCATATTCCCTTTTTCGACCAGGAGACAAAGGGGGAACAGGGGTAGGGGTAAATACCAGGCAAGTTGATATTTCTGACCAGATTTAGGGTAGGAACCATCTCTCTGCCTTTCCATAAAGTCCTCTCTTTCTCTTTCTCTCTCTCGGAAAAGTCTTTCATGATCCTTTCCCAAGTGAGATCTTGACCCAGGGACAACAGCTCTTCCATTCTCTGTTGCCTGAGAGTCACAGCACAGGATGCAGTTTTTGAAGCACTACTTTGCTGCGTCATTATGAGCCCATCCCAAAGTACATGGTTCAGATCCTACCACAATGCAATTCTGTCACAAAACGTCTGTCCAAAGGATCTCTGCCGAGCTCAGCTCCGGCTCTGTGTTTCTGGGCTCTTAAAACATCTGCAACTGTTGCAGCATGATACTCCATCTTCAGTTGTGGCCTCAGGTGGATTCTGCATCACTGGTTTCTCTCTCTCTATTCCATAGTTTTGCACCATGGTCCATTCCACGAGTAGCAGCTTGACGCCTGGAAGAACATTCCTACCCCTTCTCTGTTCGGCCTGGCGGGCCCTCCATGGCTTTCAGCTTCTCCACACAGGCCCTGCTCTGGCAATCTACATCTTGTTACTAACTTTCTCCTTTTCTCACAAATATGCTTATTCAAAGAGGCATCTTTATCTCTCTAACATTGATTTCCATGGCAGCAACGGGAGGCCCAGGCAAGAGCTGAGCTGTTAACCCCCTCACTGCCAGAGGGAAAAAACCCTAAACCAGGACACACATGAGCACAGGATGGCCGCACATGTGCAGTCTGTGTCTCTGCAGCGTCGGGGAGCAGGACAGCCACTCCCCACAGGGCGGGGGGCAGCACCTCTTGCTCCCTTGCCCTCTTGCCCTCATGAGTGTTGAAAAGGTTATATGGTTCAGAAGCTTTATAACATGGTGTCAACGGTTTATTATGGCTGCTTGTCCCAGGGCTATGCCGGGACCCTCTTTGCCGCTGGTGCTGCAGCTGTCCCCAGGGGCCCACAACTCCCTCTGCCAGCAGCGCTGCAGCCGCAGTGAAATCCGGGGACTCCCCACGTTGGCACAGCTGTGGTGAACCCTGTGGACTCCTCAGGACTTCCTGGCAGTGGGGAGGGGCAGAGAGAACCGCCTCCACTCCCCTGTCCCATCCCACGGCACAGGGAAGTGCTGGGAATGCCTCACAGCCCTCTGGGGCTGAGGGGGCAGGGCATACGTATCATCTGCTTCTTCACAGATTCCTGCTATTGCAGGACTCTTCTGGTCCCAGACCCCTGAGAAATTTGAGGGATTACTGTAGTGCTTTTTCTCAACGGGGATATGAATGCATTTGACAATGCATTAAAGTCTGTGGTGGGACCAGTCCTTGGCTGAGGCGATTGCACATAGGCTGCAGCTCCTGCCCTCTTCTGGTGTACAGGAGATTTTTTATTTCTTCTTCGTGATACTATGACTTTGATTCCTATAGGAAATTTAGAAATTTCAAGCCTGGTGCAACTAAGAAAAGGGAGCAAACACAGCAAAGAGCACACTCATTTTAATGGATGCTCCATGATAACAGTGGTCCATGCAGGAGAAAGTCACACACACAACAACACAGAGAGTTTGGCTCACCGTTCATCCCATCACACTTTGAGTTGCCAACATTAAAGCAAGATGTCTTCATGTTGCTTGGGAGGATGTTCCACCACTTGTACTCAAATGCAAGAGCTGGTTCAGTCCCAGCAGGGCAGGTTTTGCACTCTAAAGGCCAAGAGGGCAGGAAAAGGATATCACACAGACAAAGTAAATCTCAAACAGTGCGTTAAAGAACATAGATATTACTCTTTAACTGTCTGGTGCAGGTAATAAGCAAAGAAAATAATTTATTTCTTTGTAATTAAACAGTCAAAGACTTATCAGGACCAGAAGACTGGAAATGGGACCAGTAGTTTATAAATTGTAGATCGTAACCTCCCAGTAACTGATCTGCAGCTGATCCCCCAAGACACTCTTCCTTTTTAATGCATTCAGCTGAAAGTTTCATCATACTGGTGAACAAGAGTTCCCACAAAATTCTGTATGCGGCCACTGGTCCTGTACATCTCAGAATCAACAATCCAGAGTTTAGGCTAGACAATGTTAGCAGCACACATATCTGACAGTGCTTAAAATGAGATTTTCTCAGGGAAGAACTTGGCATGGACAGAAAAATGGATGAAGAGGAATTACGGAATGTAAAAGTTCTGATTCTCTTCTCAGAATTCCTTAAAATAACTCTCAGGATGTTTATATCAGCCAAGAAATTAACCCAGAACACAGCATGTCAATTTAGAGCAGCAATCCCTGTCCCTGATAAGAAAGGACTTCAGAGAGAAAACAGATATTCAACTCCCTCTCTCCAATGTTATTTAACAAATATTTTATGCGAAATGAACTGTGGCTTCTGAAGATGTGTCGCTCCACCAAGTCACATGCAAGCAGACAACTGCATTTGTGGACACATGCAATTTTTTTGTGGGCTCCTACCCTGTGTCCCATCCGAAAATGTGCCTGGTGGGCAGGGAGTACAGGAAGATGAGGCGTTGTTGTAAAAGCCGGGATTGCAGGGTGGACAATCCTGCCTCTCTCCAGAAGGAGGCAGGGTCAATGCATCCGGGAGGTCCTCTCTGCAGATCTTGGGTTCAATCCATTTGTACATGATCTGAGTCTGGAAAGAGAAGACACTGAGTTCATACAGTGTGCAATGAAGCTCCAGGATTAGATGTACCAGTCAGGGTCCCCCTTTTGGCCCAGGCCAAAACCAGATCTTTCACATCCAGGACAATAAAGGGATGGGTAAATAAGGGAAATGGAAATGCTTGGGTTCACAGATTTTAAGTTACAAGAACAGAAAACAATGTGAAGCTTGAAACAATTACTACTGTTCGTTCCTATTTAACTAATAAATCTCCCCACGCAAATGGTTCTGTGGAAAGCCAGATAAATAATTCTGATAGCTGCACAAGCAATCTCTGCATTTTAACCACAATGATACAAAACAAAACTTCTGAATTATAAATGGGAAAGGCATCTGTTAGAGAACATTGCAAGTTCTGCATTGTTCATCCATACTGGCTTGCTCTAGAAAGTCCTCAGTTTCTCTCCAGCCATTTTTCACCTACTGAACAAATGCAAAAAACATGCAGGAGCTCTCCCAACCCGTCTCCAGTCCCTCCACATCACATAAGGATCAGTTTATGAACACTGACATGAGTTAGTCCATGGTGTTACCATATGAAACAGTATGGCCTCTCTGTCATCACTTCTCTCTGAGGACAAAACTTTTCTGTCTTTAGGAGAAGGCAGAGATGAGATGCAACACCCGTGAAGTTGGGTTTCAAATTTAATCTGACTTTGGGTCTATCTCTTAAATGGTTTTATATCTCAAGATGAAAATTAGCCGAATTCCATAGTTGAAAATCCCAACTGACAAGACATTAATCTGACCACAGCTTCTCTCACCCTGGGTACTTCCACTCTGGTCCCAGCACTGCAATTAAGGATCCTTGAAGCCAGTGGCTCAGGTAAGAGAGATTTCACCTTATGAATTTGATACAGACCATCTGTCATCCTGGACATTGAGCTGGTGTACTCAGTGTTAGTCCTCTGATAACACAGAGCACTTCAAGAGGTATTGATCCTCTTTGTTTCAAAAAATAAACTGGAAGAAGCCTTAGACTCAGGCCTAGGCTCCAGGGAGCTGCAGTTAAGTGGAGGTTCTGACCTTTAATCCCTGCCTGCACTTTGTTGCAGCCCTGCCTGTCCCAGGTCATGTACCCTGGCTGACCCCCATCCTGACTTGCCCTTGGACACAATGTCCAAACTTGACATTGGTTGTATCTCATCACTATGGACTTGTTTGACCCCTTTTGCTCAACTGCTGAAGCTCGGTCTGCTTTGCCCACTTTGCTCAGGCACTGAGGTACTGCTCCTGCTGTCAGAGTGGCACCTGTTCCTATGGATCAGCTGCCCTCACTGCTCCTGAATACTTAGAGGATTTCCTGGATTGTTGCTCCAGAAATGCTTCAGCAGCACCAGGATGCACACCATTTAAAATAGAAGTCAGGATCTAACAAAGTACTTGTATTGCTGGCCAGAGCCCAGACACAGCAAAACACAGCACTTCTACTGCATCTGAGGAGGGAGAAGAGGGTCAGAGGGTGTACTCAGCCATGTCGTGAGGGGCTCAGACTGGGGCTGAAGCACTCAGCCTGGGATTTTTAAAACAGCAGGTAGATGAAAAGTCAAGAGGAGCCAAGTGCCTAAGTCTCCCAAGGCCCCTTCTATACATATAGAGTAGAACAGGAGGGAGACAACAATCTAATCTGATATCCAGTGAATTTTCACAGGATGGATCAGTAAGCTGATCCTTCACAGCCATTGTTCACCTGAAGATGACCTGCAGAGTCAGTCCCTCTCACTGAGCTGCATCACATGGAGAAACGCTTGGGGAGTATGGCAAGCCTGGATCAGTTTCTGGGGCTGCAGAGCACTAAGCAATGAAAGCAATCCTGAAAACTTAGCCAGTATCTGTGTGCCTATGACACATGCTGTTGTTTTTGCAACTGGACAAAAAGGGTGTGTGCAGAAGGACCCATTCTGCATTCTGATGATGTCCATCAGTGAAAGGAAAGGCCATTGAGGAGGCAGGGAAAGGATCAAAAATGGAAGTCTATTCAGTGCCAGGCAGACTTGGATCACACAGAGCAGTGACAGGGTAATCCACAGTAGGCTGCAATTAAAGCAGTACCTGGGTGTGTAGCAGCAAACACACTGCTAATTTCTCGAGTCATTAGAGGCAGTTAACAGAGCAAGAATCAGTGAGTCAAGACCAGGTTGCAGAGCCTGCCAGCTCTTGGGCTAAACTCACTGATGCTTCGTTATTAAAGCACATGAGCTCTCGGCTGCATTTTGTTACTGGCTGATCAAAAGATTCTAAAATACTCCACTCTGCCATCAAACATTAGGCCAGCAACATATAAGTACTAGGGATTTTGACTAATTGCAATCTCATCCAGATCTAAGGGAGATGGGAAAGGAAAGAGACAAAACAGAGCTGACCATGTGTCCACACCTCTGTGAGCTTCCTATACCAGTAAACAGGAGTTTCTTCTCCAAATTCCACAAAAATTCCCACTTGGCTGCTAGTACAAACAACAGGAGAGCTCCAAAGCTGGGCTGCTCTACCAGCAGGTCCCTCAATGGGAGACCCAATGGATCTAAGGTCTGTGAGTGAAAAAATTACCTGAGAGTCCATGTGATTTGAAGCATCCCACTAGGCAAGCACATTACCAGCAGCTAGCGCTGCTGCTGCACATGAATATTCCCATGGTAATGTACTCCCATATATATATAATGGTATATATGTATATACCTTATGTCAACAGTTCATGGACCATTTTTTGATGCTAAAACTAAGGGAGATGACACACATCATATCTATGCAGCCAAACACTCTTCCACCTGAAACAGGGATGATCATATCCAATGCTCCTGTGCCATGGTAGCACCTGAATTATGTCTGGGCACTGCTGAGACAGGGCAAATTATCAGAAGCCTGAAGGATGCCAGGAAAGTTTCCTAACGAAAGAGCCCAGTTTATTCTGGGACAGCACTTCACTCTGTGCTCCAACCAGCACGGAAGTATGGAAGTAGCACCAGTGATCCCATCAGGCTCATCACAAGCACACGGAGCTTATCATCTCACAACAGGTCCCTTAAGCAGACTCATGGCAGCCAGATTCTTACAGATGTATAAAGGCTGGAGAGAGGGCAGCTAAAGGACAAGCCCTAAGCTTCAGAGAGATTCAATGCTAGAAGCAAAATTGGGTAAGTAATTGAGAAAGGGATTCCTAGAAACCCTACCCTGTTTTTAAATCTAGATATATCAGAATGTTCAATGAGCTTAAAATAGTATCAGGCCTCCTACTTACTTTTCCTTCCTTATCACATGGGGTATGGATCTGGAAAAAATCTTTGCTTGTACATGGAGGACGCTCTATACATGCACTGGACCCCTCATCTAAAAAGAAAAAGGGAGAAACAGGATATTACTATTAAACAGTCCTTGGAAACAAATGTAACAAGCTTAAAAACTGGAAATTAAAATGAGTAATCAGAAAAATACAGAATGTAAATGAAAAATCAAGCTTTTAATGGAGTATTCAGGAACATTCTCCTGAACTGAAACGGGAGAACAGGAAAAATACCACCTCTTCTTGTACTATCACACTGAAATTCCTTGACTCATTATACCCAGAGAGAATTATTAGGAAGAAGCTCTTTACTCTGAGGGTGGTGAGGAACAGGAACAGGTTGCCCAGAGAAGTTATGGATATCCCATCCATGGAAACAACCAATGCCAGGTTGGATAGGGCTTTGAGCAAACTGCCTGGTGGAGGATTCCCTGCCCATTGCAGGAGGGTGGGAACTAGATGATCTCTAAAGTCCTTTCCAGCACAAACCACTTTATGATTAATCCAAACCCTCACCCCACTCCTCCACCTTCAAGCAGAAATTTGTGCAGTTTGCCAAGCATGGGACTATGTTCTCCATTGATAAGGAACAAAACCACTCTAAACATATTCAAAACATCCTTATGACACAGGCCCAATTTTCCTCCCCCGAGGTATTTCTACAATATTTCTATTCCCACTGTGAGCACAGACACAGGTCTTCAGGCATTTGCCATAATTGGTGATAGCAGGTGCTATGGTCGGTAACTGAATCTTCAAGAACTTTCTTAAAGCTACTACACGGAAGAAATCGGAACACATTTTGACTAAGATTAAGACCATGTTATTTGATGATCACCAGCTAAACAGAGCTGGGAATGCAGAGGACTTTGGGACTAGAGTTTGCAACTAGATCACCACATCTTCCACAGGAGGCAGAGACAAGGCCAAAGTGAGTATTTGGAAAGGACATTCCTCAAAACATGTTAAGTTTGAAGGCAGTGATGAAGCAAATTCCTGTCATCACCAACCAATAACACAAATTACCACAAGAGGGCACAGCATGACCGTTATATTCTTCAGAACAGTTGCTTTCCCAGGTCATAAAGATCTCCAAACGTTCATGTTAATATGGATGACCTTGGCCAAGTTCAAGTGGGGTCCATTATGTATGTGAGTCCTCCACAAATTTGGGGAAGTCCTACCTTCATTTCCCCTTTTCATAACAACTGGAGACTAAACTTCATTGCTGGATGCAATCATTGCCACATCTGAAACAGCTGATGACCTTACTTAGACACACTTGGTTTTGCTTAACCCATTTGGTTTATGTACCTGAATAATATATTTCTTCTTTACACTTGGTGCACTCTTTAGCTCCTTTCTCAGAGTAAGTATTTCGTGGGCACACCTGGCAGCCAGATGCACCTGGTTTGTCACTGAAGGTACCAGGCTTGCATGCAAAACATTCAGATGTGTACGCAACTCCTGTAAAAAAAATTGCAGGTAAAGCACTGAAAGAGAGAGGTACACTCCATAACTCTGCCTACCTGCTTACAGGCATGCAGCCAGCTGCATAAAACAGCATAAACCCCACAGACTTTCACCACTTGCTTTAGACACTTTGGCTTTGTTGATTCGTAATTTAAACCTTTAATCTTCACTCCTTAATGCAAGTATGATCCATCAGAGGACCTTATATGACATTTGAAGTTTGATTACACTTAGAACAGGACCAAAAGAGCAATCCTAGATTAAGTAAATTAATTTAAATATTAATTTAACTGTCACTGTTATGATATATATCCATTTGTCACTACTGAGAGGCTTAACAATAAGCATGGTCTTTCCATACTACATTAAAGAAACCAAATTTATTCTTTTTTTTCCTCTGGATTTGCTAAGCCAGTTTTCGCCAGTAGACGGCATCATTTACCAGATAAATTAAATTTTCTGCATTTTCCTGACAGTGTGAAGTCTTGCTGTTCTGTTTCTGCACTTTAGAGGAGGAGCTACTAAGGTACTAACGGTACTAAAAAAAGCCACTTCAGTGCTGTAGGCAGACCAATAGAAATACCACTTGGAAAACAATGTGACGAAAGTGAGATAACACCTAAGAGACAAATAATATTTACCTTCAATTGTGATGTTTTTCACCAGGACTGGTTTTACTACTTTGGAGCCCATGAGAATCCCTGTTGTTCTCCAGTATAATATATTGCTACCTGATTTCAGAGTTACCTGCAACAACACGTGACAGTTAACAGACTCCTCAATGAGGCATTGTTTTATTTTCTACTTCCATTACTCAGATTTCTTGGATCCTAGCAGTGATCCTGGTTTTTCCTAAGCTGCTTAGTGAGTCAAGACGTAATGGGCAGACAGCTAGGAAGGTGCTATGCAGATATGGCTGAGGAGTGTCAAATGTGCTTTACAAAAAAGTTTCTCAACACTCCAGTTTTATGGAAAAACACCAAGAGCCGTTTCTGACCTTGTTGTAAGTAGGATTTGGAAAAAGCTGTTCCTGCCTTTATCCTGCTGCCCCTGGCATTCAGGAGCTTTTATCTCTAGCTCCGTGTTCAGATATAGTCAATCAGTTTGTTTTTAAAGCCTTGACATACACTTTCATAGAGAAACTCAACATGACCCAGAGTTCAAAAATTCAGGCTCACAAGTGAGTTTTCTTTATAGGCTTTAAAAATCGAGCTCTGCCTGTGCCTATATACTACAGCATCGTGATCAGTAATCTAAGCAAAAATTATGGCTGTTGCCAGCAGCAGTCCCATGCCTCCTGCTCATTTCTGACTCTGAACAGTAGATGAGATGCAGAAAACAACCTGTTTTCCGACTGCCTTCACCCTTTCAGATGTGCTTTAGGAATTGGCTGCACAACCCCTGTGCTAACACAGGAAGGGTGGTGGGTTAGTGGCATCATGAATGGGTGAAAGGGCAGGAGGAAGGCAGGATCACTTCGTTCCGCAGCAGTTTTCGTGCCTTCTGCCTTCAGCCTGCTTATATAACTACATTGTCACTCTCATCACTAAAAGCAACAGGTTTACCAAGCGCCTGCCTGGCCTGCAAAGCTGTACCACTTCTGCAAGCCCAGAACAAGATGCCTACTGCCACTACAGTGATACTGGCCTGAAGCTGCTGTAATTTCACACAAAAAGAGGAAAAAAACGTATTGGCATAAGGGTCCAGGATAATGCAATTTACAGCAGTGCTGTACAGACCTGTAAGGATCACAGGTTTTGTTCACCAAGAATAAAGAGTTCAACATTTCAGCAAAGTGGAAGTGCAGCATATGGTATCTCCCACACCTGAACAGCTGCTACCCATGGGGGCAGAGGAGAGGTAGGTTACCACAGGTAACAGCAGAACTGGGACCATACTGAACCAAACATTGCATTGTGGGGGGGAAAGGTACCCAGCAAAAACTCTGGTGCAGCAGGAATCGCATGCTGAGAGCAAAGACTGCAGCAACTGGAAAACTGGGCTCAGAGAAGCCACCATGACAGGATTTACAGTGAAGAAAAAAAGCCTTGAGAGCCAGAATAATTATCTCATTTCAGCCAGGCATTCCAACAACCTTCATAGCCAGTGAAGGCACCTGCACACTTCAGATGATGAGCTCAGAGGGCACCATCTTCCATGCAGTCTCTGTTACATCCCTCAATCCATCCAAGTCAATGCCCTGGCCTTGGATCTACTTCTCAACTGATGCTACTCACCCCTTCTCACCCAGTTCTCCAGCCTCCAAATGTAACTTGCAATGCTCTTGCATCTGAGCTAACAGGCACTGCCAACCAGACCTGGCTCAGGAACATGGTTTCTCCTCCAGGAAAAGCAGACCATGGAAAACAGAGAGCATGCCTATGCCCATAAAAGCTTTTTTCTTCTGGCATAATGTTCCCTATGCTGGGTCTTTGCTCATATGGCCTTGGGAACGTGGGTATGATGGTATGTAGAAGCCAGGCCTCAGCTAATGAGTTGGTCTACACATGAACTGTCCACAGAGCAAACTCAGCCAGCTGGGTCACAGGCCAGTCAAAGGACTGCTACTCTTGATGTGGACGGGCTCACATCCATGCTGCAGGAGCCACCCTGCTGCTGCCGGCTGTTTTTTCAAACAGATAAATTCCCCCAGAGCAGAAGCTGGGTGCAGTCCATCTCTTCTGCACATACTTGAGAATAAAATGTCTGTTGTGCTTGTCCCCACAAACACACCACTCCCACCACTCTGCTGAAACCCTGGGAATAATCTTGTGTTCTCATGATGTCGTAGGTTAATACATATGTACCTGGCTTCTTTTTGAATTTTTTCCATTTTCTCCCGGAGGGTGAGTGCAGACAGCTGTTTTCTTTCACTGGAGGGCTCCCTAGGTGGTGGCCCCTCCTCAGCATGGGGCCTGCACTCCACACCCCATGCCCCAGCAAACGCGGCCAGTGGACAGACAGGTCCCAGGGCTGCCATGGCAGCATGGTGCACCATGGCAGCATACCCGGTTCCCTGCCCGGGCCAGTCGTAGCCACATGGAGGTGGCTGGAGGCTGCCATGATGATGACATGGACTACCGGCTCTTCTGGAGTGTAAGAGTCGGTCAGAAGAGGAGTACTGTCTCAATGTGGTCATCAGAGACAATACAGGTACCCCAAAAAACTGAGGCTAATATCTTGACAAGAGTTTGGCCTGCCAGTGATGCTCCCTGGACTGAGACTGGAATGTGGTTCCTATGGGAACCAGGGTGCTGATACCCCAGAGCAATGACAGTGTGGTACAAGATATGCCTACTCTCTTCAGTTATCCAGGGGATGGAATGAAATATGCTGTAACCTTTTCCCCAGCACTGAGGGACAGAATGAGATATGTTGTGAATCATACAGCCCTGTCATTGCAACACAAAAGCACACTTGCTGGCAAAAGGCCACTCAAGACTGACCTTGCCTTGGACACTTCCTTGGACATATGTGGCAGAGAAAGAAAGATTGGGACAGAGGAGGGGGCGAGAAGTAACATCTAGTATAAAAGATGGCCTCTTAGCAACTGGACTTCGGAAGCTTCTCCCACCAAAGAATCAACAATGGTCTGTAGGGACACCTTGAGGACTCAATCGTCTGGTGGTAGCTGTATACTCTTTCTCTCAATGATGGGAGGCTTGGATGGAAGGAGCATGGTGCTCGTAGTTCCAAGCTTGTGGGTTCGATCTCTGGGCAGGCATTTCCTTGGGAGTTGGACTAGATGATCCTATGGGTCCCTTCCAACTTGGAATAACCCGTAAACCAAAGCTAAATCCCTTTTCGGAATTTTCTTTTGCACTTTGAGATTCACTAAATGAACCATCACATGTCCAGCCTAGCTGGGTGGACCGTGACATGGAGTTAGCAGAAGACAGACAAGATCGGCGGCTCAGAGTGCTACCCCATTGGACAGAGATAAAACAACGGGGGGAGGGACTATGGAGGCTTTTAAAGGTTACGGCGCAGAGAGACTCACTCTCTCTGTTTTCCCTCTGAAACCCTGCATCTGAGCTGCTGCTGTTTCTCTCAGCTAATCCATGGAACATCATCATCATCATCATCCGGTACCCCCTGCTGACGCCTGTTTCCCTGACGATAGCCAGTGGACTTCACTACTGTTTTTATCTGGTTTTGTTGTTGGGATTCTTTTGGGTATTGGTGTTTTGGTGAGGGCTGGGGTCTGAGGGATCCCGTCGCGTCAGGAGTGGGGCTCATGGTGTGTTGGAGAGTTCTAATTTTAATACCCTGTTGCTGGTATCACACTTGTATACACAATATTTTCATTTATACTCCCGTCTCTTTTAATAAATCTTCTTACATCTCTAACAATCTCTCGTCCAAGGACTGGTAAATAACCCTTTACTTGTCTTAAACCATGACACACAAGCAAACAACTTTTGTACATGGCATGCGGATTTGCATAAATCTATTTAACCTCATAAAGCACTTGATTCAAAGCCCAGGGAAATCAATACAAAGCCTTGCATCTATATCATTTGCTTTGGGGTCAACCCCTTGGGGATCTCCCCTCAGTACGAGGAAAATACTAGTACTTTTCCCCTCAGTACTAGCAAAGATGTGCTTCTTCAAATGCTTTATCAGGAGCTGGCCCGTGTTTGGTGTCTGCCCAGAGGAAATCAGAGGAAAATTTATAAGTGGGAAAAAACCTTCATGAAACAATTTTTCGTACACTTACAGAATGAGAGCCCCATTCCCCGTTGTCTGTGAGCTTCACCCACTTGTCTGCCATGGACTCCATCTCTTTGCACTGGTCATTTTGTATCTGATAATAAAAACACAAGATCAGTAACCCAAATTAGGTGCATCTCCCTGTCAGCATAATGACTGCTGGGAATGAAGAGATGCAGATTTGTTCCTCTTGTCTAAAGCTGCCTGACTTGTGGCAAAACAAACCTCCAGCTTTCAAAAGCTGCTAGAGCTTAACAGTGCCTCCAATGACCACATCTGACACAGAAAAAACAGCAGGAGGAGAAGATCTCAGACTTGTCTCTTGCTGCCTGGTCAGACAAGGATGTTGAGCATCTTGTCTTGCCTGCTTCCTTTTTCTGAGCCCACCAAGACTTGATTCTCTAAAACCCAGAGGCCATGGGCTTCTAAGTCAGAGGGGATGTAAGAGTGGATGGGCAAAGCAAGAGGAAAGTGCTTTCTCTAGAGTCAGTGTCTGCCATGTCTTTGGCCCACTGACACCTGGCCTAGGGATGACAGTAATGTTGTCAAGGGAGCAACAACATGCCACAGAAGTCTGTCTTAGCAGAAGTGGGAGATTGGTTGTCCCTCACTCAGGTCCACAGCAGCTCAGAAGCCTTTCCTTACAGCATGGTTTGGGGCACTTCTTTCTCAGATGAAAAAGTGTCAAGTCCCTTTGAGGCACGAGATCACATACTCAGCTTTTATTGCGCCAGGGAGAAAGGCCAGTTCAACACTTTCAGACATTTGACCTGGAGTCAAGGATCCCCCACAAAGTTGCTCCATGTCAAGGCTGAAATAAATTGCATAACCCCACATCCTTCAAAGCGTTTGTACACCCAATTCTCACGTAAATCAAATACACTGTGGAAAAGAGATGAGAAGAAACGTGTATGTAGAAGGTTATCTTGTGGAACCTGAGCTACAGCATCTTTGTAGATGCAAAATGGATGTATGTATATTCTTACCTCCATCTGCAAAGTGGAGGTAAGAATATGTAGTCTCTTCTCACCGTGTATAGAGGGCTTCAATAAGTAAAAGAGCCAGGGGAGGGCAAATCAAACACTTCACTATTTCCCGGTAACATACCACTGGCAAGAGGTAAAGTGTCATTGTTAAATATCCTTAAGCACAAAGACATGCTGGAAGAAAAAAAATTTACTTTTACGGGGCTGTTAAATATAGTTTCCCTGAAATACCGAGGCTGACTAGGAATTTACGGCCATTTCTATAAAGGACCGCAACACCCACTGCTTCTTGAACAGGGAATGATAAATTCAGAGAAGATGAATGACTGGGATACGGATAAAAGCAATAATTAAAAAGCCATTTTCAAAGCCAGTACACAGAGAAACAATGTATTTGTTCTTTTGCAGGAGTGGACCTGTCTGTCAGTCAAGCAACTGGAGCTGGGATTCATAATCCTGGCACATTCACCTGACAGAAAACAGCATATTTGCTGCTTTGCCCCCATGAAGAAGGCATGATAGTTTAATATAAAACTGAAATGGCTAAATAGCATTGCCTGCATGGTCTGTTATCAAAGCACAATAGTAATCTACCACACTGATGTAGCAGAAACAGGGTGCCTCCAACAGGTAATTTTTATCTTCCTTTCTCAACTCTACTTTGCACTTTGCCCCAAACTTTAATTTTACAGATATTAACGAACACCAGCTAAGACTTCTCACTCCTCTGAGGTACCATGAGCTGTGTTTTTCAGTTGAAAAACAGAGCTTGTCAGATTGATACAGAAGCAGTAACACAGGAGATTGAAAATCTCTAGTCATCTCCCTTTCTGAGTCGCCTTCCCATTACATTATTTTTCTGTCCCAAATGACAGGTACAATATAGCAAGGGCAGCAATACAGGTGTTGGTGGAACCTCCCAGAGCATCTTATTAATGTAGGGCATCTACACCACTCCACAAATCCTGGTGCTGGGAACCCCTCCAGTTGTATGGATCCAAACCAGTCTATCCATGGGCAGAGCAGGGTTGCCTTCCCCATTCTAGTCACTGCTGATCAGATTGTTTTACTAATTTGGGAACAGCACAGTGCAATCCCAGCCAGGCCATTCCCATTTCAGAGCTAGTGATCCTCAGCTGCTCCATTTCACAGTGTGGATGTATCCTCAAAACCTAATTCCTACTGAAATTCATCTAAACTTCTCCTGCTTTTCTTTTCATCTTAACTACTAGGACACGAATTGATCTAAAGCCAAAATTAAGCTTTCCACATACTATTTCCTTGGAAGAAGTCTTTTTAAACGTCAAGTCCCTTCAAAGACAAATCAAACACTCCCACATGAAGCACCTACCACCAATAACTGTCTTGCAAAAGGCTGGACTAACTGGAACATTTATGACCCCTAATGGGACAATCCCTGTGCATGGCAGATAAGATCAGTTCCACCTGAGTTTTGAAGATGAAATAAATGCCACAAGACAGTGTAAGTGACAGAAAGAGAGGAAGCTTTTTTTTTTTACTGGTTCAGCAGTAACAACCTACAGGCATATGGGGAATGTAAAGGGAGGAAACTTTCTTTCTAATGATCTTTACCTGGGCTGAATTATTATAGCATAAGACTAGATTCACCATATAAAAGGCCTTACAAAAAATTCAAAGAAGATGTTGTTGTCAATATATTGGTATTCAAAGAAGACAGAACCGGATTTCTTCAGGTGCACAGCGTAGATGAGAGAAACTGTACAATCATCCCTGTTTGACTCGATGTAATTCCCTCGAGGTGTCCATGAAGAGCTGATGAACATAAAAAAACCAAGCCTCAACTGAGATCACACAAACTGGGGAGACTTTCCTTACACTACTATACAAAAACATGTTACATAATAAAGAACACAGAATCCCACAACAGCTAACTGCAGTGAATTTATAGATTTTTCAAAATATTATATTTTTCAAATATAACAGATATAATAGATACAGTAATTTTATATCAATTTTTATTTTTACGTATTACATGAGTAATATAAAATACTTTTCATTTAAATTGTGCATGGGAAAGAATATGGTAATAAAAATTGAGGACTCAGCCTATATAGGAAAGGTTTATTATCCATGGGTTCAACATACTTTCAATTAGACTCAGAAACAGCCTTCTGCAAACACCATGGGTGTCTAAATAGGCTGTGAAAGGACCTTTTAGCCACATTTACCCTACCATGACCCTGGAGCTTTCCAGTTACAAATAAGAGCAGCCCCAGGTTGGTTTTAGACTCACTAGCTGCTGATGAGCTAAGCAGACCATCGGGCAGCAAAGAGGTGGCTACAAATTCCACCTCCCAGCCACTCTTGTTTGCCATTAGTAGGGCTGGTTACCCTCTGGAGAGCTTAGATGAGTCATTAAGCAGCTTTGTGCTGCTGAGCTGTCTCAGGTTTACTCATGGCTGCCTAACCCAGATGCAAACAGAACTTCTTACTTGTTGCAACTGTCAGCTTTATTCTCAGTTGAGCCAACCGCTGTGTCCATGAAAGTGGCCACATTGGAGAATCCTGCCGGCAGCTCATCCCACTCATCAAACTTGATCCCACTTCCCAGTGAGTAGGTCCCCTCCGAACATTTGCTGCACACCTGGTTCTTCATTTCCAGGTACTCACCAGAGGCACAGGAGAAAGCTGGGGAGACAATAATTTGCAACATATGAATGGATACATTAATCCTAATTAATTTCCATTAATTTTTTTGCCACTTAATTAAGATTGAACTGCCTAAAGGGAATCAAACAGAATGCTCCAGTCTCAGGAACACAACGGCTGAACTACCAGCATCAGCTGCAAAATTGAGATGTTCACCGCGTTTCTGGTTAGATGTTCATCTGTTTTTCACTTATGTGGCAGCACGGAAACCAAATCACAAATAACACCTCCCAGTTTGCAGCTCATCCCTATTGGCAAACCAAGATTTTAGAAGCAGAATGTCTATTGACAGACTGTGTCCAGAAGCAACCTCTAAAAATGAGGACTTATAATAGCATTCTCCTCACCCTTGCTCACCCAACTGTTACATCTTGATCTTAATTAAAATCACCGGTACCCCAGAGTCACAACAGACTTGTCCCACTCACCCGTACAGCAGCTAAGAAAGGTGTACAGCAGCACACTGATGGTCATACAACACTGCAAACCTTGCCTGAAAGTTACACGCTTACTCCAAGGGTCACTCCATGTTTCTCCTCATATGAACTGTCTACAAAACCTTGAATATCTTGCCTGATAGACCAGATGGTCCTAGAAAAGGTCACCCACGGGTCTTTGTCTAGCAGATGACAACTTTAGAGTGGGGTGACATTACCATGCTGAGAAAATAACCACCGGTTGTCAGCACAGCAAAGACAGCTTTCAAAACCTGTGTAATTAGGGGAAGTATAATTAGTAGGTATATTCACTAAGTGCTTTTTTTACTGATGTCTCTAAAATTATTACCTCCAAATAACTGTATGTCACTTGTCCCCCCAGAGACATCTCTGCCTGCTAATATATTCCCATTATATGGAAAAAACATGGACAGCAGCTGAAGTCCTTATGCCCACAAAGCCCTGTGCCAGGCACCATAACTCCTGTCTGGACACTAATTTCCATGGCAGGCCATCCCACTTTCCCCCAGCCCCATGCTGCATCATGTCCTCTTCGAAACAGAACATCCTGAAAGGAAAGCAAACGAGCACTTTCTGCAGCACATAGTACTTCCTACATTGCTTGCAGATTTTTAAACTTAACTATGCCATTTTAGCCAATTCAGAATCCAGAGTAATGAACACAGCCCACATCCCAAGAAATAGTGGGATTTTCTACTGTTTCACACATCTCATGTTCCACGGTGACAGATATTTCATACATTCCCTTTGGCAGCCATAAATGTATTAGCCTGACAAACTGCAGGATGAGACCAGACTGCCAGTCAATGTGGTGAAACTGGCCCAAAACAACTGATGCCAGCTGCAGTCCCAGTAAATGTGGTTCCACAGATGTTCCAATGTTTATCTGACTGCAGAAAAATTTGTTTGAATGTAAGTACTTTGAGAAACCCATGACTGCATAACACCAATTTCCATCTGAATCCAGCTAACAGTTCAAGCTCCCATTTAGGCTGGCCCCCCTCCCCCACAGCATTTCTTTGCGTGATTGTCCTTGATGGGTGGCACTGGGAAGCTGATAAAAGGTACATTTTGATGTAAAGATCTACCAAAGAGTCATTTGTTCCTCTTGGTCATATCAGCATACTCTGAATTTGAACCAGTGGACTTCAAGCCAACAGCTTTCTAACCCAGTTGCTGACAGACAATGGACCAAGAAGGAAAGTGGGCAGGACCCAGGCAGAGACAGGTGTTGGGGTGGGGATACACAAGGAAATCCTGCTGCAATGGATTTCTGCGAAAGACAGACAAAAAATGCACCCATTGACAGCAAGTGGTTCTCTGTAGGCAGTACAGCTAACATCCCATCTGACTAACTCTGTGATCTCAGCTCAAGCCATAAGAGGTATCTACAGCTGCGGTTGGAATCAGCTTTCTTCAGGGAGTTAATATATTTTAACCCTTTGCAGACCAATCATTTGAGAGAAATAAAAGAGTACAAGAGCCCAGGCAGGCTGCCACACAGGATACATTAGCCATCTCTCAGCCATCTCTCACTTTCCAGGAAAGAGATGAGCCGCCTTCTTATCTAGGTAGGGAATTACCCTCTTTCCCTCTTCTAAGAACCTTATTTCAAAGGCAGTAGCATTTCCCGTCAAAACATATACAGCTGCAAGCAAACTGGCTCTGATCATGCCAGCTGCTTGCCAGGTCCAATTTGGGGCTGAATGTGGCTAATGGCAACACAAACCACTTTCAAAATTGGAACAGATGCAATGTTTGGTCTCATTCCAGGCAGTCAGGAGCAGCCAGAGGGGGATGGGGAGGAAATAACGCATGTAATGAGCATGGAAATGTTTTCCCCTCCTAGTGTCACACAACTTGGTCTTCCAAACAAGGACACCAAAAGTCAGGATAAACCCTCTTTACTCTAGAGAGCATCAATTCAGTAGTTTGTCCCAGCTGGAAATGGGTAGGTTGTGGCCGTGCCCCTGCAACGGGTCAGAGGCACTTGTTGGGGGACAGGGCACAGATATATGATCCATCCCTGGGCACTGGTGCTTGGTCTTGCTTGTGGCTGCTCCATCTCACTAAGACATAGCTGAGCACAGATGCAGAACTGACCAGTGACCACAGAAACAGTTGACATTATTGCACCACCACTGTGTTTGTGAGGATGACACATGCAAGATGCTGCCAACAGGAAGGACTGCATCACAAGATGGGAGGTCGTGATGCAAAGTTTTAGGAATCCAAACCCTGTATTTTAGGTGTGTGCTCTGATTCATCCTCCACTAAACCCTCCCTCTTGCTTCGGAAGTCAGAGGAAGAGTGAGTCTTCTGTAATAGAGGTAGACTTTATGAACACCCCTGACCCTACAACCCATTTGCTTAGGCATTTGATACTTAATTTTCAGAGAAAACATTTCTCTTGAATAACTGGACATCACTATTCCCTCTCCCTCTCTGACTGCAAACTTTATTACACTTTTCAAATAAGTAATACCTCACCCTTTGCAAGGAACGGGTCTCCCCAAGGTGTCGCAAACTGTCAAATTCACAAATACAGGCAACGCATTAATATGCATGCAGGCCACGCCCATTGCTCCACCCCCAGCCAACCAGGAGCATTGGGGAGCCTTTCCTGCTCCTCCCCACATGTTCTCCCAGCACAGGGGTGCAAAGGGAAGCGTTTCTGAGCCCTCTCTGCCTGGGGAAACCCTCAGAGAATCCCTCGGCTTCTCTTTGGCCAAGCCACTGCTTCCGCAGCTGCTACTGGGCTGCTGCCATCGCGCATGCTTGCACTGCCTCCGCGGTGGGGAAGCTCCGGGCCATGGCAGGGAAGGGGTGTCCCGGGGCTTTGGTCAGCACTCTTGGAGCCTGGGAAACCTTAACTTTGCAACACTGAGATACCGGTGTGGGCACATCCTAGCGCCGCCCTGTCCCAGCACACAGCACTGGCCCCACCGCTGTCATGGCGAGTCCAGACCCACTTTCCCTGGGGCTATGTCATCACCAGGTGCGCTGGGCGTGCAGTCCCCAGGCACAGACTGCATTGCCTTGCCCACCTGTAGCCATGGAAACAGTAACGCACCCAGCAGGGTTCAGTCCTCGCACCACAGGGAGCGCTGGCACCGCCCCTCAGCGAAGCAGAGGCACTGCGCATGCGTCTGCCAGGAAACTTCGTGAATCACTGAGGCAGGTCTGTGAGAAAAATTTCTCGCAAATCAGTGAGGTCGCAAGGGAGGAGTCACAATGCAGCGAGTTATTACTGTATCAGTTTGAGCACCACCCATTAACTTACACAGAGAAACACATGGTGAAGACTCAATGTGATCTTCTTTCTTTCTGTGAAGAAAACTATGAAATGCAATAAAAGTTTTCATGTCTTATCCCATAATGGGCATTTTTAAAACTAGAAAAATATTTTCAGAAGCTGTTAGGAACAGGATGACACACTGTGGCACTGGATACACTGATGCCTTCAGTAGATCTTTGGAGATTATGTAGTTATTGGTGATTTGCAGCTGTGGTTTCTTAAATAAATACAGAAGACAAAAAAATGCTGTGGTTTGTATAGGTGACCAATCTACCTTACAAAAAGATGCTGTAAAGTACTGTTACCTAAACACTGCCATGGGTGATCACACGCATTCATATTAGTGTGCAAGAAAGCTGACACTAGATTCACTTCATAAAAAATTAACATGAGGTGCAGTACTAATACCCACCAAAACCATCGTATAAGTCACGTCAAACAGACCTCATTTCATTCTTTAAAAGGATTAAAAGTTTCTTGATAAAGGTGACGGAGTGGATGTAATAGACTTAGGGTTTCTAATACAGTTAGCTTAGTTTTGCATGTCACTCCGAGGAAGAAAGGTAGTGCTGCACAATACCAGTAGGGCAAATCTTAAAGGGATTAAGAACTGCCTGAGTAACAGATCTCAGACAGGACTGTCAATAGGAAAAAGGGAGGAAGTGAGTAGTTATGTCTGCCCAGAATGAGCCTGATGGCTGCCCATATTTTTATCCACGGTCTGCAGGCAAATAGAAAAGGAATGGTGTTAAGATTGGCAGGTGAGAGACTATTGTCAAGCCAGAGCCCACTCAAAGTCACTGTGTTTTAACAGAGTTAAAGGCAGAGACAAGCTGCTGAAGGCAACAAGTGCCACCTGTGCCTGCAGAGGGCTGAAATGTACCCTAGGTACCAGTAAGCCTGTGGGGCAGAGCAGAACCACCATTCAAGAGCTTCCACTGTAAAGACATCCAAAAAAGGTACAGTGAATCCTCTCTGTATCGCGACTTCTCCTTCACGACCTCGCACATTTGCCATGTGAATTTATCGCTGTTTTGATTCCACCATTTGCGGAATTTAGTGGCTCGCACATGTGCAATGCATCTGCTCCACCGAGGGGTGGTGCCAGAGCTCCCTGTGGGGCAGTGCTGGCCCAGCCCCACGGGGCGGGGCCAGGAGTCACGCTGCCCCTGTTACTCTAAGAGCAGCTGGGGAACTGACCCCCCCGCGGGTGCATGTTACTGTTTCCGTGGCTACGGGGGGGGAAGGGCAGTGCCGCAGGAAAGTGGCTGGCAGCTCGCGCCAGGACGGGGCGAGGAAGCAGCAGCGCGGAGCGTCCATATTGGCCGGCACAGGCCGCGCCGTGGGTCCACCAAGCGCCGTGTGGCTGCACCACTCCGCGGGGCCNCGGAGGAGGTGTAACTGTACATACTACTGAGATTTGTGGAGATCGAGGTAGAGATGTGTAGAATGAAATGTGTATTACAGGAAATAAGATTGTTGTAGTACTGCATATAGTTGTGTTCCAGCATTTTTAAGAGGTCTATACAAAATAAAAGGACTTTAAATGGTTTTAAAATTAGGGGTAATGGCTTTCAGTGAGAGATCTAAAGTGCTTAGTCTATTTCATTTATCACAAGATTGAAAGTCAACTTGGTTAATATATAAGCATCTCCAGGGGAAGAAAACACAGGATCCTCCTGCACTCTTTAATCAAACAGAGAACTGCATAAGAGCTACCTTCTGGAAGCTGAACCCAAACAATCTCAAATTGGAAACAACAGACAGATTTTTAATAGGAAGAATGACTGATTGCTGGAACAATCTTTCATGGCATGTGATAGATCTTTTGTTTCTCAAGTGTTTCGTACCATAACTGGACACCATATGGAAGAAAACCTGACACCAAATACAAATTATCAGCACCAGCCTAGCTGGATGTATTTTAATGGCCTGTGAGATCAAGCTAGAAAATCTAATTAAACTCCTTCCTCTTAAACTCTGTGAGTCAAGATCGAATTGTGTCTTACCTCCTTCCTGGGACACACCTCTGAGCATGTGGGACATCCTGAAGGAGAAGTCCAGCCCCACTGTGCAACCAATTCCAAGGAGCGCTGCCAATACATCACTTTGCAGATCTGACTGTACTTTTCAATCACTTTGCAGACATGGAAACAGCTCCCCAGAGGGCAAAACAGACCATAAACAAGCTTGCCTCATTTGCCCTTTGACTGCAAGGCTCTAGGGTCACATTTTGTCTTTCAAAACAGCTGTGGCCCTCCTGGTGATTTTGGTGGACTAGGATCAATATTTTTTGGCACATTTCTCTTCTAGTAAATGACCTGAACAATCTCACGTTGCTTAACTTTCTGATGCTGGGGGTCAGGACAGCATTACCATGAACACAGCTGAATGAACAGAGTAGATCTTACGAGTGTTTTTTCATGTTGATTATCTCCCAGATACTGCCACACTGTGACAAAGATCAGAATATTTGAGGTTTCACCAGAAGATTAAAAAGCTGTCTCAATACTCAGCATTCTCCAACACCAAAGGATAATGTATTCAATTACTTTACTCCTTTATGCAGCCCTGGCCACTCAGTCTTAACCCTTCCCTTAGTTAGCTTCCAATCCCATACCCCTAGGACCCACTAATTCTACCTCCATCACTCTTCTCAGTAGACATTTTTCTCCAGACATTTCTTCCTTAACAATACCTAAAACTATTTCAGGTCTTCTGTTTATTCTGCTGCCACTAAGTCTGTGCATGTCCACATGGATCCTTCTGAGTCCCTGTACCTCTCAATATATTACAATTTAAAAAAAAAACAAACCCAAACAAGACTGGATTTTCCTAGACTGTAGCAACATTAGAGGGGATAGAAAATGAGCAACTCTACATAAAACAATGAAAATACAAAGCAAAATTAATCTCAAACAGTGGCTTTCCATCTCTCCCCGCTCCATTCCTATGTGGTTCATCCAAAGTCCCACTGTGTGGGATTCAGGTGAGATGCTGCCATCTCCTGCAGGCAGAATCTGGGCTGAATTGCCTCAGCCTCCCACAGGCAGAGGCAAAAATTGTAGCTCAGAGAGGAAATATGAGGTTGGCAGAATCAGCCAATTGTGCCTCAGAAGAGTTGCTGTGTTCAGCAGACACACACCACAAGCCTGAAGGGAAAGATGTGGCCAAAAACAAGTACATAGAGGCTGTTCAGTGAGACCCTGGGACATCAGGGTCCACACAACATGAACCAAGGAGCAACCAAAATACAGAATGAGAAGAAAAAAAATACAAAACAGAGCAGAAGGATGAGAGGAAATCATTGCTTCATTATTAATGTTTCCTATAATCTTGCCAGCTTTAGAGTGTCTTCTGTGAATAATTTATACAAGGCTTCTCCAATAGACTGTGAATAATTGATGTTCGTTTTCTTCAGTCATTATATCTCAATGTGTTACCAGGAACCAGACTGAATCTTAATTTAAGGAAAAAAAGTCTGTCTAGGCTGTTTAGGTTTGAAATGTGATCACCCTGAAGTTTCATGTAACTTGGGAAAGAGTACCTTCTGTGGAAAAGACCTTTTTTTTCCTCAGGAATAAATAATTTTTCTTTTTATCCAAAAGTAACAAAATAGAGCAATGTTTTTTCCTGTTTACTTCTTTCACAGCTGGCCTGGCACATAGGACACTTTTATTATCACTTCACTGCATCATTCAAACACTGAAATATGTGGAGTTTTAATGGAAATACAGTTGGGTCTCCTATACAATAGTACCGGGATCTTGTTCACCTCCCACGAAGTCCGCCTTCCGCACTGATTGTCAGCTCATTAATATGCAAATTTGCCCCGCATCCTTACACAGATCCCCGGAGCTCCGACGCTGTTTCGGCACTGCTCTGCTGTGTGTCAGTGTTCATGTTGGTGTTTCCCAGCACCCACGGCCACCCCACGCTGGGAAAAACCCCTTTTCCACTCAGCTCGGGGGAGCTGCCCATGCCGCCGTCCCAGTGTCTCTCCAGGTAAGTAGACGTGGGCTCTCCACACTCAGGGTAGACGAGTATGTCTCAGAGAGTCATTCGAGAAAGCCTCGGACACCACATCTAACCTAATCTTTCATAACTGCACAAAGCCTCCTCTCTTGGAGTGGGGCAGGTGCCCAGCTGTGCCAGGAGCAGAGCCACCGCCATGCCCACCCTGCCCAGAGCAGAGCCTTCACTGCTTTGGCTGTGCCAGGAGCGGAGCCGCTGCCCCCTGCCTCGCCCGCCCCGCACAGAGCCGCCACCGCCACGGCTGTGCCGGGAGCAGGGCAGCCATGGTGGCTGTGCAGGTTGATTTGCATATTCATGACTGCCTAATTGAATATTCACATGTGACCTGCAGTCTGTCCTCCAGACTGTCCCCAGTCCTGCACCCCATACACACAAAAATACCCCCTAAAAAGTGCCCATGACTTTGAAATATATTTATTGGATATCTTGCTGTTCATGTCAGGGGTGGCTCCAGAGATGGAGTTATATTGCGGTTTTTCACTATTAGATCACAGAATCACAGAATCAGTAAGGTTGGAAAAGACCACAGAGGTCATCAAGTCCAACCTATCACCTATTACCTAACCTAGCCAAAACTGTTACCTAACCTGTTGCCATCCTGATATCCTTAATTGCTCAGTAATACATGACAGGCCAGAGACCAAATCTATAGTATATCAAGAAATTCTCAGATTCCTTGGATTTCTACTTTAAGGTTATTTAGGCTTGAGAGAGGAGTTTCATGGGACCCGCAGCTTCGTGGGAGATATAGGACTGTTCAAAAAAGACGGGAGAAAGGTAGATGTTAGTCAAAATGAGAGTATGTATCATTTGAATGAGTAATCCAAAGGATAAAGGAATGAAAGGGGAGATCTTCTGAATATATTTTTGAACACTGTCTCAAAATAGTACTTTCCCACAGCTCAGGATACCCAGCAGCATCAGTCACCATATATAAGTGTATCTACATGCATATGTCACATCTAAATGACATGGTTAAGCAGCAGCAGCAGCTAATAACTTTACCTCATTGTTTATTCCAAGGTGAATACACAAAGAAGTAATGTATGAATAATATCAAAAACAAAAAATATTAAACATTAAGGATGAAGAAGAGAAGATCCAGTGTTTTCAAACCATTAAAAAATAATAAGAATGGATACACGTCTTGTCCCTGTAGCTATGCTGATCACCATACTTCCGCTCCTCAGCTTAAACAAAGAAATCCCAACCATTCCAAAGTCCATTAATGAGGCTAGAAAATATTTCTTGGTGCACATCAAATGAAAAAGGAGAAAAACTCTGGGATGATGTGTTGGGATTCATACATTTGCTTCAAGAGGCCATAACCTTGGAGGAAGGGAGGGGCAGGCAAGGAGAGTGGAGGAGGTGCGAGGAGAGGGGAGGAGAGGGAAAGGGAGAAAGAAGCTGCGGCTCATGTGGCAGGCCAGGGCAGCAGACGGAGCTCCCAGGCAGGCAGCACACAGGAACACATGGCAGGTGGAGCAGGAGTTGCAGGAGCTGTGCTCAGCTCTACTGGGACCCTGGGAAGCATTCATTACGTGCACTGATGCACGTTTAAAGTGGAGTTCCAAAAGCTGTGCTCAACTCTCAGGCTCATGCCAGCATCCTGGAAACACTTTGAGTACCAGGCCTTGCTACAGAAAGCCTGGTCCCATTACCAAGGCAATGGTTGCAAGACAGCACTCTCTCCACCAGTGGCAGTGCCACCGGTGGCCCCACTCCCTCTGGGCAAAGCTAGTGAGACAGTGCTGTGTCGGCTTCCTCGGACGGTCTCACCAAGCTGCACCATGCTTGTCAGAGCCACAAACCCTTCCGCGCTGGCCAATGCCCAGCAGCAGTGTGGCAAACACAGCACAGCCACCCCCACCACTGTGAGGCGGTTGGGCTGTCACTGGAGGGGTTGGGGGGTATGCATCTCTTATGTATGCTGTACATATTGTGTCAACTTCGCCATTGGAGCTCCAGGAAAAGCCCACAGCACGGACGTAAAGCCCTGCTATCCCCCAGGACACCACAGCGCAGTCTGCTTGCATCACATCACACACAACTGTGTCCTGAGTAGCTCAGGCTGCCTGGTGATACATAGCCCCAGCTCCTGGCTGTGTTGGCAGTGCCCATAGCTGCATCGGGCACTCTAGTCAGCGTCTCTGTTGGCTGTGGTGGGGGGACAGCAAGCGCGGCAGCATCAGACCCCCAGGGTGACAGGCAGAGCCCAGCAGGGTCCTCCCACGGGAAGAGGCAACGCAGCTGCCCATGCAGGCTGGGTGGCACCACTGCACAGCACGGGATGGGAGTGAGGACAGCCAGTTCCACTGTATTCCCAGATTAAAAAAAAACCAACCAACCAAACAAAACAACTCCTAAAAAACTCCCAAACAAAACAGCCAAACAAACAAGGAAACAGGGACCAACACACTGCGTAAGCTCATGGATATGTAAATAAGCTGTGAGGCAGGCAGGGAAGGATTACCATGGTTACTGGGCCCAGGCTGGGCTGGCAGTGGTAGGGGTGCATGGCGCCGGCATGACCCGACCTGTCTCAATGCCACCTGGTGGCGGCGGGGCTGGGCGGCAGCCCACCCTGGGGGGATGGGGTAAGGTGTCTCCCACTCCCACTCTCACGGATGCCAAGGCCGGGGGAAAAAAGAAAAAAAAGAGGGGAGCAGGGAAGAGGAAAGTGTCAGTTTAATAGCTGCAGCATCTTGATCCCCTCCTGTCCCATCCTGCAGTGGCAAAGGGAGGGAGCCAGGAAGGGAGCCATAAGCAGCGCAGCCCAGATGCAGTGGCATCCTGTCCCTGAGGGAGGAGGGGCGATGGGCAGGGTTTAATTGCATATTCATTAGTTTGCTGTCTTTGCAAATTGCAGCCTTCGTGTACCAGTCTGGACCTGCGATACCTGGGGGTTCACTGTAATATAAACAAATATGACTATGTAACTAGCACCATTCTCATGGGAGTATTTGTAAGTATATTCATATCTACATGTGCAATGATGTAAACATCAAAGAAACTGCTAAAACTTGTTAGAGTTATCCTTTGAATATCACAGGGGGTCAGTTCCAGAAAGATGCTGTGATACGTGAAATCTTCGAAGTAGTAATTCATATATGTGTAAATATGGCATGCTCCCCACCCCCACAGCCCTGAGCAGCAGGAGCAAGCAGCAGCTAGTGGAGGAAGAGGGCTCCACAGGGCAGTTTGGTTAATGTACCTTTGACACAAAGCATGCCCACCATTTTATTAATATTTGCAACACTTCTATAAGCAAGCAAGCTCTGGGTGGCCCCCAGGCAAGTGGCACCTGCCGGTGCTGCCCCCCTGGCCCCATGAGAGGCGAACGGGGGGGGAAGACAGAAAATGTCTTTGCTGAGAAAAAAAACACGATGTACTGAGGCCGCAATAGGTAAACCACAAAGTAGCAAGGAATTACTGTATTGCTATTTTCAAGTCTTCACCAGCCAAATTTCAAAATCCTAAGTAACACTCCTGAAGCGCCAATTCTTCAGCACAAAGCCTAAACAGAGTTTGCCTGAATGCAAATCTAGTTGACAATGAACAGCTGTAAACTTCATGTCAGAAGTCTGTAACATAAGTATACAGGGTTTGCCAGACATATAACATTCATTTTGTATTATTCATCTAAACAGATATGTATGTACATATAAAATTTGCAAATGCCCTCTGACTTGAGGAAAATTAGGAGGAAGTCCACTTTTTACCTGCTTGGGATATCCAACCTTATCAGAGACTGAGAACATTAAACACAAAACCTTCTATTTAAGTTTTCAGGACTGTTAAAACTCTTACACATCACTTAAATTGCCTTAAAGTGTTATAAAACCTAAAAAGGTCATTTACCCTAATTGTATCTGCAATTAGCAGGAAGATCCATATCACCTCCTGTGGTATCCTGGGAGCAGATTACACAAGTTAGAATATAGGTACTCAACAAACACAGCTCAGCAGCAATAAATCAGGTCAAATTTTGTTCTCAGATCCCAGTTAAGTCCATTATAATTAAGGCCAGTCTATTTTCTACAGTGTGGAGCTTTTTACATGCTTGCCACTTGGTACAGGCTCACTCAAGTCCCAAACTGAAGCACATTTCTGATTTCAAAGAAGTGTCATCAGGTAAAGGTGCACTTTACTAAGCAGAGCCATTAACAACTCCATGATGCCGTACTTAATATCAAAGAATCACAGAATCATTAAGCTTGTAAAAGATCTCTAAAATCATCAAGTCCAACCATTAACCCAGCACTGCCAAATCCACCACTAAACCATGTCCCCCAAATGCCACATCTGGACCTTTTCTGAACATTTCCAGGGATGGTGATTCCACCACCTCCCGAGCAGCTTGTTCCAATAATTTGATGAAGTTCTCCAATATTATCAATACTTTTTTAGTCTCCTTTCTTAGGAAATCTTTCTGATTCTAATTATAATTAGGATTTCGATGCTGATTGTAACAGCGATCCTACTTGAACATGGCAAAATCAACTCTCCATAAGAATATTATTTTCACTCTAGTTTCTTTAGTTTCTTGCAGTGTGCCCAGGTGGCTAAGAAGGCCAATGGCATCCTGGCCTGTATCAGCAACAGTGTGGCCAGTCCAACTAGGGAAGTTCCCCTGTACTCAGCGCTGGTCAGACCACATCTTGAGNCGGAGTGGCCTGTGCGCCTGTGAGGGAACTAGGTTTATGTTCACCACTCTGGAGTGTGCGTTCGATCTCTGTACGGGCGTTAGATGATGAGTTGGACTAGATGATCCTTGTGGGTCCCTTCCAACTCATAGTATTCTGTGATTTATTATACACACAGACCACTAAACTGAACAAATACTTATGAGCTAAGGTGTAGCTTATTCTTGCTTAGGATGGCAAAAAAATAACTCATATTTTGTGGAATGTGAGAGTTAACATTTTAAAATAATTTGTGGTCAAAATGTGAACCCTTGAATTTCTTTTTTGGTCACAACTCTGCTGAGATGAACATATCAGTGCACTTCAGCCCACCAAGTGCACTCCTGGAACCAGGTACTTGGATTGTACTTGCCTGAAGGGAGATGGAGAGGAAGGAAAGTAGACATGGAAGGAAGGAAGGAAGGAAGGAAGAAAGGAAGGAAGCCTCAAAATTCAGACTCTTAATTTGAGTGTAAAACATGCAGCATATGGTCAGGCTGGCAGAAATGCCTGACGGTGGCCACCAGAACAGATTGCAGTGCAGTGTCAGCAGGAGCATGATGCCAAGTGCTGCTCCCACTGCCAAACCCCCAAAAGTCCCCATCAGACACTGTCTGCAGCCCCACAACAAAGCAAAGGGTTCCCAGAGATATCAGCCATAAGGGGGTGTGGCAAGGGCTTAGCAAAAAAAACCCAAACTGCTCCCTTGGACTGCCATCAATATTTTCAATGTATAAAGCCAAGCAACTGCCCTGATGGCAGTGATCCTTATCAGCTAAATTCCCTTCCTGCTATCAGACTCATGAGGAGATCACAGGGAGATTGGTGGTAATTAAAAATGAAGGAGACCAAATTAGTAAAGCACATTCCCGACTGTCAAGAGTGATTCAGAGGTCTGGATTCTACTGAGGGAGGCACTCTGTCTGCCACCCCCGCCTCCATGTGTGTACCCTACATCCAGAACAGTATTGGAAAGATGCCTGGAGGGGACATCTTAAATAGGAAGCAAAGGAGAGACACACAGAGTAGCTTTAGGAGCGTATTTTTTTTTCTAGCCAAGATCTTTGCTGCACTTTTAATGCACCTATTTGCAGGAACCCTTACAACTATTATGTGGTGGCATTGAAAATGTGACTCGGCCTTGAACAAACACAAGCCTGAGAGAGGTGACCAGACCAGGGAGTCTAGTGTAGTTGTGCCATGGTCTGTCCAGAAATAGCCTGGCCCCATGGGCACTGAGCACTGAGATATCACACCACACTGAATGGCAAAATGCAGGCTGACCACCTCATGCAGGGTCTGAAAGTGGTGATAGCTGCAGCCCCAAAGGGCAAGATCAGGAAACAAGAGGGGGACTGAAATATAAAACAGGGCATGTTGTCCCGGTGCCTTACAACTGCAGAGCTTCTACTGTGGCTTCCCTCACTTATCTGGGTCACTGCATAGCAGGACCTCCTACAGCACCACAAACATCTGTCATGTGAGGTTCCTTCTTTCTTGCCACCTACCAACCAGATGGGAGAGATGTGGAGGGTGGATGGCAGGAGGGGACCGTGGGTCATCATGCTGCCCTGTGCTCATGGCAAGATAAATGCAAAATCACCCTTCTTCTAATAACCAGGTCATAAAGCAGTGACATATGACAGCCCTTCCTACTATGAACCCCGTGACTATTTCTCAGTCGACCCTGTATTCTCTACAGTAAACTTTCCTGATTGAGATTGTGAAGATTCAGAAAAAGGGCAGAATCCTGACAGCTTTCAGAGACTGCGGCCGTTTCGGGGAATGTTGTCAGTTGTGCTCAGCAGGTCACAGTCAGCTCTGCTTTGCAGATCAGCATGTGCTTCAAAATATAGCAGAACATGGAGATATCCAACCTAATTTTAAATGGCTTCATTCAAATGAATTGCAGTAAAACACAACATCCTGAAAATGAGCACATCTCAAGGCACTAACTGAGCTCTGGTGCCACAGTTCAATTGCTCCAGATATGGGAAACACCTGAGCTAACACGTTTTTAGAAATCTCGTGTCTTTCCGCTACATTGGATACCACAGTCTAGACATATTTACAGAGATGGAGACATTTAACATACTATTTTACCATCTTTTGAATTCCTAGTTCAGGCACCATTTAAGGAGAATGACTGCTGAGCATTTGGAAGCAGGAGAGGTTGGCACAGTATTCTCAAGATTCTAAATGAATGACAGCCAGCACATCACTTCTGCTTTCAGGGAGCAGGAAAGATCAATGGCAGATATTCTCCAGCAGAAGGCATTTCTGAGTAGATGAAAACAATTGCAAGCATCACAGAGTCAGCAGTGATGGCACGTGTGGGCCCAAAAGAAAGATTTTCTCATACCATATCTCATCCCCCATATCCATTGTGTCCTAACTCCCACTAAGGACCACTGAGGCCTAAGACCTCATACTGCTATATAACTGCAACTGCTATACAACTGCAACCCTCTCAAGAGCAAAGACATAGTTGGCTCCTGTATCTCAGGACTAACAGATGAACCAAAACTTCTGAAGACAACAGATCTCTAAATCCAGGAACTGTCCTGCCTGGGGTAATTGTACCTTGGACCATGATTCTTGAGGCTGAAGAACTGAAAGAGATACCCAAGGGGACTCCAGAACTCTGCCAAATATCAAGATGAACCCTAGTGTCATGTGTCCTGGCATAGAGTAGGACCTACAAGATGTAGGAGAACCTGAAAAAATTTTTAGAATGTCCAGAAAGACTCACCTCAGGGGATATGGCATAGTTCTGGCATTTCTTGATAGACCTTGGGATGAAATAGCACTAGGCTTATGAGAGAAGGAAGGCATCTCAAGGAGACGTTAATGTGAGATAAGTATGCAACCCCTAGCCTAGTCTGTAGCATAAATCTCACTTTGTACACGGTTCACTGAGAAGTTGCAGTGGCCTCAGATACAGAACCTTTCATTTTCCTAAGGCTGCAGAAATTCATGATTTTAGTGCAAGATGTCTTTGGTCTGACTGCTGTGTTGCCAGATGAAGCAGAAGCCACAAGATCAGAGAATATGCCAAGTCAGTCGGCATTTTCAACACAAGTCATCATCAACAAAAGACCCCCATGTGCAAACTCTAGAGAGCTGTAGAGCAGACAGTTTCCAACAACCTCCTCTCCCAGTATGTCCCACCCACTGGAGCATGGACTATCAGCCAAACTCTACACTGGCTCAAATATTTTGCAGTAAAAATCACCACGTTAGTCAAGCTCAATGGAAGAAGTGTTCCCTACACATTCCTGCAGTGATTGACTGCTGTTGACAGATTCATGTTTTCAGGCTGAAAGATTCGTTGTTCTTTTAGCAAAAGGTGAAAGACTAAGACATGAGAAATCTAAAATTACTTTTGCCATCAGAACACAGCCAGACAGACCCTGAAGCCAGTTAATCTACAGACACAGAAAAAAAAATAAAAAGAGAACTACATTAACACCTCTGCTCTCTCAAGAGCCCAGAGAGATGAGATCTGAAGGGTTCAGTAAAAAAGTCAAATATCTGATTGTTTCTCAAATGAGCTGAACTGCCATGGGACTTAACAGCAACATTACAAGGAGGAGAGGCATCCACTGAGATGGGTTTTCCAGTGTATTTAAGAGAATCCCATACCTTGGTGTATAACATCATAGCCAGGAAAAGTTTTCAACTTGTCTAGCACGAGGCCAAACTGAGAAGCCAGAGATTCATGTATTGCTATGAAATACCTGAGTTCTCATTGGAATTGATTTAAGACCAGAAAGACACACAAATAAGATGAAGAGGGTAGTGCACCATTTGTCGAAATATGTAGCAGACAGTCAAGGAGAGTGTAATGTTGCAGGACCTTAAACCGTTTATCACAAGATTTAAGAAGAAATAATGTATGTCAGAAAAAAAGAGTCATACCTATGTACTCCAGGGTACACCAAAAGGGGTTGTGCAGCAGAAAAAATAAAACTAGCTGCTCCTTTATAGTGCAGNACCCAAGGGGACTCCAGAACTCTGCCAAATATCAAGATGAACCCTAGTGTCATGTGTCCTGGCATAGAGTAGGACCTACAAGATGTAGGAGAACCTGAAAAAATTTTTAGAATGTCCAGAAAGACTCACCTCAGGGGATATGGCATAGTTCTGGCATTTCTTGATAGACCTTGGGATGAAATAGCACTAGGCTTATGAGAGAAGGAAGGCATCTCAAGGAGACGTTAATGTGAGATAAGTATGCAACCCCTAGCCTAGTCTGTAGCATAAATCTCACTTTGTACACGGTTCACTGAGAAGTTGCAGTGGCCTCAGATACAGAACCTTTCATTTTCCTAAGGCTGCAGAAATTCATGATTTTAGTGCAAGATGTCTTTGGTCTGACTGCTGTGTTGCCAGATGAAGCAGAAGCCACAAGATCAGAGAATATGCCAAGTCAGTCGGCATTTTCAACACAAGTCATCATCAACAAAAGACCCCCATGTGCAAACTCTAGAGAGCTGTAGAGCAGACAGTTTCCAACAACCTCCTCTCCCAGTATGTCCCACCCACTGGAGCATGGACTATCAGCCAAACTCTGCACTGGCTCAAATATTTTGCAGTAAAAATCACCACGTTAGTCAAGCTCAATGGAAGAAGTGTTCCCTACACATTCCTGCAGTGATTGACTGCTGTTGACAGATTCATGTTTTCAGGCTGAAAGATTCGTTGTTCTTTTAGCAAAAGGTGAAAGACTAAGACATGAGAAATCTAAAATTACTTTTGCCATCAGAACACAGCCAGACAGACCCTGAAGCCAGTTAATCTACAGACACAGAAAAAAAAATAAAAAGAGAACTACATTAACACCTCTGCTCTCTCAAGAGCCCAGAGAGATGAGATCTGAAGGGTTCAGTAAAAAAGTCAAATATCTGATTGCTTCTCAAATGAGCTGAACTGCCATGGGACTTAACAGCAACATTACAAGGAGGCATCTACTGAGATGGGTTTTCCAGTGTATTTAAGAGAATCCCATACCTTGGTGTATAACATCATAGCCAGGAAAAGTTTTCAACTTGTCTAGCACGAGGCCAAACTGAGAAGCCAGAGATTCATGTATTGCTATGAAATACCTGAGTTCTCATTGGAATTGATTTAAGACCAGAAAGACACACAAATAAGATGAAGAGGGTAGTGCACCATTTGTCGAAATATGTAGCAGACAGTCAAGGAGAGTGTAATGTTGCAGGACCTTAAACCGTTTATCACAAGATTTAAGAAGAAATAATGTATGTCAGAAAAAAAGAGTTATACCTATGTACTCCAGGGTACACCAAAAGGGGTTGTGCAGCAGAAAAAATAAAACTAGCTGCTCCTTTATAGTGCAGGCAGCACAGTAATAGGCTTGAAGTATAACAAGGGAGATTCAACACCAGAAAATCCTTTAACAGGAGGGAAAATGAAAAGAGCAAAATAGATGAGCCAATATCTGGAGAGCTTCTGGGCTCTTCATCACAAGAAGTCCCTGAAAACAGTCCAGCCAAACGTCAGCCATGAATGACACAGTTACTGCCACTACAGCTATTTGGGCTGGGGGATGAATTATGGGATCACCTGAGGTGCTTCCCAGCTTTATACTTCTGTAATTGGAAAAGTACATCCTAAGGATATACAGAGATTCCACATTTAAAACCTCAGAAACTAACCCAAATACCAGGAATGACACATTCTCAAATGATAGTTGCAGGCAGTCAGAAACCTTCCAGTGATCAACACAGCCACAGAAATTATTTATGTGCCTCACACTGGAACATATGTCATAAAGAAATGAACAATAAACCTTTAGAAGAGAACTAGAACTGAAAGGATGTTGTCATTGTTCATCCTGTTTGTCATATATGAAAAGTTATATCTTCTGATACGAATTACTGCTAGGCTCTTTTGTGGAGTGAATTGCTTGAGCAAGGAGGTGTGATGAGGAAACAACATTCACCCTGGCAATTTACAAAACAGTCAGAAAAGTGTTTGCAGAGCACTAGTTCACTTATGTACCCAGATGCAAAAAACCACGCAGAACG
This sequence comes from Pitta sordida, assembly GCA_013390025.1. Taxonomy (NCBI): domain Eukaryota; kingdom Metazoa; phylum Chordata; class Aves; order Passeriformes; family Pittidae; genus Pitta; species Pitta sordida. The sequence goes on along the minus strand of WEKX01028239.1, from coordinate 985,395 downwards.
AAGTGATGGAAAAACACTCCCAAGTTGTTAAAAATAAAAACACAAATAAATAAAATGCCAGAGCTTCATTATGAAAATAACTTGGACAAATAAGGCATTTTTCACTCCTTATGCATTTGGCTTCTTAATTACAGTAATACCTCACTGCATTGCAACCCTTCCATTGCAACCTCGCTGCTTTGCGAGAAATTTCATCTGCAAATCTGCTTCGGTGATTTGTGGAGCTTCCCGGCTGACGCATGAGCAGTGCCTCTGCTTCGCTGAGGGGCAGCACAGGCGCTCCCTGTGGGGTGGGACTGATCCAGCCCCACGGGGAACGTGTGTGGTGCCTCTCGCTCTCGTGGCATTTATGATCCCACAGCACTGTGCCCCAGTCCCTGCCCCATTCCTGTGTGTCTCCATGCCCTGTCCCTACAGTGGAAGGCTCATGCCACGGGATGCCCCGGGCAGCCGCTGAGACCCAGTGCAGCACCGCCACAAGTCACACTGTCCCCTGTTACTCTAAGCCCAGCATGGGGACTGACCCCCACCGGGCGTGTGTTACTTTTTCCATGGCTACAGGCAGGGAAAGCGATGTGGTCCGTGCCCAGGGACTACATGCCCGGCGCACCTGGTGATGATGTAGCCCCAGGGAAAGTGACCCTCAAAAGTGGGGCTGGGCTGGCCACAGCGGTGGTGGGGCAAGTGCTGCATGCTGGGACGGGGCAGTGGCGGGACGTGCCCACAAGTTAAGGTTTCCCAGACACCAAGAGCGCCAACCTGAGCCCCAGGACACCCCTTCCCTGCCGCGGCCCTGGAGTTTCCCTACCGCAGAGGCAGTGCAAGCATGAGTGGTGGCAGCAGCCCAGCAGCAGCTGCGGACGCGGCTGCATGGCTGAAGAGACGCCCAGGGATTCGCCGGGGAGTCTCCCCAGGCACAGAGGGCTCAGAAACTTTGCTGAGCTTCTTCCCTTTGCTCCCCTGTGCTGTGAGAGCCTGTGGGGAGGAGCGGAAAACGCTCCCCAGTACTCCTGGTTGGCTGGGGGTGGAGCGATGGGCGTGGCCTGTATGCATATTAATTTGCAAATTAGACATTTCATGAGACCCTGACAAGACCACTTCCTCACAAAGGGTGAGGCATGACTGTAGTTAATAATGAAGGTAACAAGCATGTGGACACACACAAATATAATTTGACTACTCCTGGTCACCATTTTGGCCAATACAGCTACAAATGGACTGGAGAGTTGCAGAACCTGAGAGCAGGGCAGCTCAAGACAAGGAACCACATCTCTTCAAGGAGTGTTATCACAGACATGCCGTGTCTGTGAATTAGCATACAAGGGTACCTGTAGCAGATAGTGCAGTAGCTGCACAGCTACACTACAAAGATAATCCCTGCTCCACAGCTCCAGGAGACAGGAAGAAGTACTGGAGGGGAAGAACTAACTCAGGGAAACTCCAGGCATCAGGGACAGAACTAAGCAGCCCTACAAGGGTAAATAACACAAAAAGCCAGTTAACAGTCGGTAAAATGAAAAGTGACAACCTACTGCATTCCTTCCCTTTCACGGGGTCAGGTAGTCCAGAGCACTCCATTGACGGATTCGGGACAGCTACCCTCCATCTGGAGCCACTGCTGTCGCACTCTGTGTACTCGAAGTGGTAATCTGTCTGCAAGCAATTACAAAGAGTTTCAGTTTCATCATAACATTTGCATATTAAGCTCATTAATCAAGACTGGGATTAGCAAACTCAGTTATAATTAAACCAGAAAGGAAGTAGCTGTTGTGGAACATACTGTGCAGCACTCTCGCTGCTTTGATGATCACCACATATCATCACAGAGCAAGCACAAAGCACATCAGATGCTGTGCAGCACAAATGCTAAGGCAGAAGGTGGGATTTGCAAAAGCACTCGAGAGACAGGATGCAGATTCCACTAGAATTTTTGTCCCAGTCTCTTAGAGGAGAATTGATCCCAAATTTCTGTCCATCATGGTATCTGATCTACAGCAGCCAAAAAGGCTTCTGCTTTGAACAATGGAGCAAGCCATACTCAGAACATAAGTCATCCCATGACAGGTTGGATGTCTAAAATGAACAGGATGATTCACCTTCCTCAAGTGCCTTTTCATCTTCATCCGTTTCAGAGGAAGCCCAGGCAAATTAGGGGAAATAAACCCAGTATTGAAATACCTCTGAAAATTCCATGCAAGGTCAGCTCTGAGGAGTGCCTCAAGGCAGAATGATGGTGTGAAGGAAGATCAACCTCATGGTCTCTGTGATTGAGATAAGCCCTGAACAGACTAAGTAAGAAAAGTAGTAAGAAACTTCCTTGCATTAGCTAGGAAAAGAATATTAGCTATTCTTCTTACTAACAGTATTGATTCATGTCTTGCATAATCTTATTAATAGTATTAATGCACATCCCACACACAACCTAGACTCATAATTAATTACATTTTTACAATTTTTGATTTGTGCTTATAGCTCTGGTTTTGAATGTACAGCCCAGAATTTTACTATTAAAATAAACCTCAGCAACATCTCTTTCTTCAAAGAGCTTGGTATCAAGAGAGAGTTTGGGTAAAGCTGGCAAAAATGGTGAATAGCTTTCTTCAGAGGGAAGAGACCTATGTTAAAATGGCACATTCTGGCAAGCTCCATGAAATATCTTCAGATGGGCAAGGCCACTTCCAGCTTCCGTTGCAGTCAATAAGGGGAAAACATTGGCCATGTGCCTATTTTAGACACCTGCTGCAGAGGGGACAAGAAGATAATACTAGAGGGAAATTAGCCATTTAATTTGGAGGGAGTTTTCTCCATTTCCCCAAGGGAAACCCACCTCCAACGTTGCACATCCCTGCATGTCCCAAAAAATAACACCAAAAATCATGGCACCAAGGAAAACTTATCCACTGGCTCAATGTTTATGAAGCCATTGGACAGCCTGGTCCAGTGGATCCACAAAGTTTGGTTGGTTCCTTACAGCTTAGCTTTGTTCTCCTGTCAGGAATGACCATGAACCAAGGCAGGGAAGGCAGTGGTCACATCCACGGCCCAGGGCACATGCAGAAGAACTCTTGAGCTGGTGTAACTCGCTCTCACTACAGTGAACTCCACCTGAGGCAACACAAATCTGCCTTCCTGCCATGACTTCAGACATCAGTCCCTAAGCTCCAGTGCCCTAAGGGGAGATACTCCATGCACACAGGGATTATTCTGGGGGCATTTTTTTCCAACCCTTTGCAGTTGATATTGCACATGATGGAGCAGAAGAAGGGGAATCAGGTGGACAAGGGTCAGTCTATGCTGGCTCTGATGTAGATCAGTTATTTCATACAAATATTCAGACTCACATAGAAAAACTTGCAATTCTCCTCATTTAGCTGTCAAAAAGCAGACAATATTGAGCTTAATACTTCTCCTACTGTTGCCATAGCTCTCCAGAGGTATTCAAATGTTAATAAAGTTCTACCTAAACATCATTAAAGCCTTCACTATTTTGCATCCCAATGCAAATAATAATCTGATTTCTCTGGAATTAATATTTTCATTGCTCAATAATTGTCTTTGTACCTCAATCGATGGTTTAGAAACCTAACTCACAGCACAGTGGAAAGGAAAACTATTTGTCTTTAAAAAAATTAAATCTAGGCATTAGAAGATACTGTCAAACCCAGATTCACACATGAAATATGTTGTAATGTACTCCCAACTCTACAAATATATTCAATTATAATATGTCTTTACTCCCTTTTATCTCATTAAGCAATCTTCCAGGAATGGAGGGGGGGCAAGGGGGGTGTTGTTGGGAAACAAACAGTCCTGAATCATCTTGGTATGAAATGTGTGTATAAGGCAATCAGAATACATAAATAACACATCTGTAATAGAGCCATCTCATAGTTCATATGACATAAGAAAAAAAAATTAAATATACAAGACCAGAGTGAAGCAAAGAAAGGGATATTGAAATGCTCTGAATCTGACTCATGTTCAGATCCCTTTCTTATTTAATATCAGGCCAAAAAAATTACAGAGAGGAGTTTGGTGTCAACAGTCCAAGCTGCTCTCACAGCCACCCTCTCAAAACACATTTCAGTAATGTCTAGCCAGTGTGTTATCATTCTGCAGACAGCATGGGTCTTAGATGGGGTTCAGCTGGGAGGGACACACCATGTAGTGCAGAGACATCCCCCCTAATGGTTGTCTGACTGTCAAATATCACCAGAGACCCAAAATTCACAAAAGTAACTAAAATTATAAAGAATAAGAGGTTTCTTCTCTCCTTTCAAGGTTTGGAGATGAGCCAGGTTTCCATCCCTCCATAGAAATCTCTCCAGCTATAAGCAGTAAGATGAGCCTTCCAGAGAGATGGACCCAACAGATGTGCATCCCATCCCTGTGTGGAGCCATGCCCACAGAGGAGTCACAAGAACTCCAAGGTTTGTATGGCAGAACAAGACATTTCATGTGGTCTCTTTCCATTATTTCTTTCCCCATACTGTGCTCAGTTCCCTGTGGGGTGGGTTTTTTTCTTTCTTTGTTTTCTATCTGACTTACAGCTCAGCTTTATGTCTCAAAATGTCTCTACAGACATGGTTGTTCCTCTGGAAAGTGACTGTATTGAAGACTTCAAATTAATTTTTGCCCTTGGTCACACACACGCACACATAGCGCCAAAAATCTCTACCACCTACCAATGTTACCTATCTTCAAATCACAGAATGGTTTGGGTTGGAAGGAACCTTAAAGATCATCTACAGTAGTTCCAAATCCCTTGCAATGGGCAGAGACATCTTTCACTACACCAACTTGCTCAAAGCCCCATCCAACCTGGCCTCAAACACTTCCATGCATGGGGCATTCACCACTTCTCTGGGCAACCTGTGCCAGTGCCTTGCAATCCTCACAGTAAAAAATTTCTTCCTCATTTAGCAGCCATGGTGATGTTCTTGGCACACATGGTGAATGCAGGCACTGGAATCACCCATTAATGCTGGCTTCTAATCTGCCACAGGAATTTGAGCATCCAAATATAAAAGGTTGACAGTGGAGCCTCCTCGGAACTGTGGGACACTTCCGACACCTTTGCTTCTTACAGAAAAATGCCATTGCATTATGTTGGGATTTCTTCACAGAATCATAGAATGGCTGGGGTTGAGAAGGACATTAAAGATGATCTAATTCCAACTCTCATGATGGAGAAATTCCTTCACCCACCAGTTCTCTGAAATTAATTTCATGGCAAATCCATCGCCAGATGTTATCTGTTGCCAGCTACTACTCTGGATTTTTTTTTCAATGCTCTTTCCCACTATTATGAAGACATACAGTATCTTCAAATCTGGCCACAGAACTGTTTTAATTTAACTGTAATTCTGATTCTGTTTTATTACTTTTCTGCGCCTGGCCTTAATCTTCTAAACATGCCCCTCCATCAGTTCTGCTGTTATTTTCCATTGCATTTCCTTTTTTATTGCTCGTAATTCCTAGGCTTTGGCAAAACTAGTTTCAGACCCAAAGAGTAAGTTTCCACTGGCAAGTGTCTTTCAGGAAAAAATTAACAACATCCCATATAGTGTTAAGCTTGGAAAAAAAGTAAATTTTTTAATGGAAAATTGATGCTGTTCCAAGAAGCTTCTCAGGATCAATGTATAGTCCTCAGCATTAAATTTCAAATGAAAGGTTAATGGTAACCTGACAAATTCCACCAAAAACAGGCATGTGGGTTTGCTTTACCCTGTGCTGAATTTTGCTTTTTTGTTCTTGGAGAATTAGTGAAATCACATCTGCTCTACCATGCAAAGCTGTTATGAGAAAATGATGCACACACGCTCTCTTTGAAGGACACCCTGTACAAAAACTCTGCCCTCGCGCATGCACATGACATCAAAGAGATGGTGCACAGGTCACAGCTCTGACAGGGGTAGGAAAAAGTGACAATTTTTCCAGTGTCCTATGTTGAAAAAGCATCGATGTGGGATCAATGGTGTGGGTCTGCCACCCCTGCACATGTCCTGTGCCAAGCTCCAGCAGACAGCACCTGGCTCCCTAGGGGCACACACACCTCTTGTCCTGCAGCCCTTCTCCTGCTCCCAGCCCACCACGAGCTGGCTGAGCAACACTTCAGCAAGGCATGTCCCACCCAGTGAGTCCTCTAGTTCCAATGCCCCCCTTCTCTCAATCCTTGTCTTGGCTTTAAGTGATACTGAGTGCTCCACCTTGCCCAGGTCCCCAGACTCAGTGCATGCCATGTCAGGTGTTTTCAGGGCAGATCTCCACATGTGAGCTAGGTATCTCACGGTCCTTTATGACAGTTCACTGACACAGGCATTGCCAGGGCACAGATCCACTGTCTTAAATAAAATGCCAATTTCAGGGCATTTTTGAAACTCTAGAAGTATTGTTTTCTTCTCCACTGACTTGAAGACTTCTTTCCAGACAACCGTCATAGGAATTAGCTTTTTCCATGACAAAGAACAACACCTTCTTCAATGCCTTTCCTCTTGTTTTACACCAATTTTTTCATTCCTTCCTTTCATCTACATAGATGATGCCTTGCATTCCTTCCCACTTAATTAGAACTGAAGGGCAGAGAGGGCACAAGTCCTTATAACCAGTTCCCAATGCATCAAATACCCAATCTGAGCAGAAAACATTGGATGAAGCCCAGGAGCAATAAACATTTACCATGCCTGTTATGAAATACAATAGCAAGAGTCTTCTGCAATTTAACAGCTTGCTCTACTCTTGCTGTTTTCCAACCACAGACATCACTGAGCCAAAAAAAAAAATCCTCTATGCTACCTGCTCCAAAATTGCTAACCAACAACTCTCAAGAGATATATCCCTTATTCCTTCCCTGAACTTGGACTCCTTGTTCCACTGATACTTTTGCTTAACCGGATTAACTGCATACAATGCTATTAAAAGATACTGCTTGCCAAAAGGGGATCCATAATCTTTACAGACCTATGTGCTGTCTATATTTACATGTACAACAGGGATTAACTGTGGGTTGTTTTTTTTTTTAAATCGCATTTCCTCACAAATAAAAGCCTCTAAGGAAAGAGGAGATAAGAAGTGAATCCAACCTTACTGAACACTACTGTGATCCCCCCAGACTAATCACACTGAAAATGAGTCAACATTTTCACTTTCTTGCTACACCAAGACATGTTATCCCAAAAGACAGCAGATGCAGAGGCACAGCAAACTCCCTGCTTGGCTGTTTCCCATGTCTGGCATCCGTAGCATTAGCACACTCAGGAACTACGCTTTCAACACTTTTAAGACTACTCCAGAGCTTTCAAGGGCTGCCTATCAGTCACTTCTAATTCAGAATTTGAAAGAGAGATGGCAAATTCCCACTTCTTATTAGTCCCAGGCTTCTAGCCCTTTCTCCTCTTTTATCACACTCATTATTTCTGATTATATCCCAAATATCCTGCTGCCCTTCTGTGCTCAGATCACCCCCAGCCCATGTGTGAGGAGGAGACCCCTCTGTCAGCAGGGCTCTGTCACATCACTCATTCAGACCTAATGCCCAGTTCTACTCTTCTCCCCAACAAGAACACAGTCCTCTTTAATCTCATTTGAAATTACTTATATCAGTGATTTTCAGCTGAAAACTTGAGCCAGGCTTTCAATTCTTCCTAAACCCCCAAATTCCTAAAGGCATTTATGTGTATTCTGCCACATTTCTCTTTCTGAACTCCTCATTCATTTGTGGCTTTTTTGGCAGTGAGAATCCCAGCCCTAATTACATTACTTAGACCTTCATAAGGCAGATGCATATGTATTCAGATTCTCTGAAAATCAGGCTATTTGCATCTCAAGTCTAATTCAAGTCTCAGGTTTCAACCACCAGAAGCTGAGGTTGGAACTCTACCAAAGCCATCTGCAAATTAAAGATGAACTGAAGAGGTTTACTGAATGAAAGCCAGAATTCAGCAAAAAGATATCATCAATATTTTCAAGGAATCAGAGTACATGACATTTTCAGTACGTTTTTTATAACCTGTTTCAAAGTAATTTCCAGGATTCTAACCCAAATGTGTTAAAACAAATGTCTAGTTCTACGCCAGTGAGTGACCCAAAGTGGACAGATCTCTGCAGAATGATGGGTGAAGTTCAGAGCACCATGAGCAGCTCCATCAGCAGGAGGAAGACAGAGACAACCCTTCGCAATGTTTAGAAAAAACAGATGATAAAATATGTTTGGATGAATATTGTATCCCACTGGAAATAAAATCAGTGCTGACCTCTCACATTAACCAGGTCAAAAGATTTCCTTTGCCCTTGGTCAACATGGATGGAGAGTGGTGCCCGTGTTTCCACGCTTGTGGGCCCGATCCCCGGGCATTCGCTTGGGAGTTGGACTAGATGATCCTGTGGGTCCCTTCCAACTGAGAATAACCTGTGAACCTGTGAACATGCTGCATCATGGGATGATGTTCATCAGAGAGATGACCAGGAGGTAGTTCCAGCACATCTCAGATGTTCAGAGTAGCTCCACAGCTGCAAAGTTTGTACACACTCATTTCCAAAAAAGCACCCGAGGTTAGGTGGGACAAGTCCCTCCTGTTCCTTCTTTCTGCACCCAGCTATGAGGGGCTGGGCTGCCATTGCCATTTTGAATGTGTTGGTGCAGCCTCCAAACAGCTTCCTGTCCACAAGGCTCCCACCTTTCCACTGATGCTCGACATAGAAATCATGTGCTACCTATTGCTACAGCAGGGTTTTAAAGTAAGAAATAGCAGGGTTAGAAGGGCACTTCAGAAGCCATTTAGTCCACCTTCTTGCCCCTCACATCTAAACCATTCCTGACAGAAGTTTGCCTAACCTCTTAGAAACCCCTCCAGTGATGGATATTGCACAGCTTTGCAGGCTAAAGCTCTAAGTTATTGTCTAGATAAAATAATGCTAATGTGCACAGACCATTCATCATGCAGCTAATGAAACACTTACCATCAGCAAAGAAGCTGAGCACAAGAGCTAGAAGAAATATGTAGGGGTGAAGGGTTTATTTGTTGAAAAGCACAGCCCAAAGATCCTACTTCAACACAAAGAGGTTCAGGGAGCCTGGCTGGGACAAAACACTGACTGTGTCCTTCCTTTCAAGAAACTCCATTTACTAAGCTATATTTACCATGTATTTATTATGTGATTTGTTGAAGACACTTCATTAAGGACAGTGTATTCCCACATAACACAACATCACCTACATGAAACGAAAGGGCTCTGCTTTGATCAGTGTCTTCTCTTGGCTGTCAGCCACCCACTCTGGCTGAAATGAGTGGAGATTTCCCCATCCCCACGGTGCACCAGGCAGGTCAGAGACCGTCCTCTCTCAGCAGAGATGGTGAGCTTCCTCACTCTGACATTTCTTCAGCCTTTGCCAAATCCCTTTCAGCAGCAGCCCAGTAATGTCTAGGCAAGGTTTTATTATCACTATCTTATTTTTCCCTTGAAGGACCATTTTCAGTCTGAAAAGGTCAGGTCAGCCAGCAGCCCTTTGACTGTGAGAAATTTATCTTTCTTTTAAATGCAAGTTCACAAACAAGCTGTGTGCAGCCCTACACCACGCATCTTTGAAAGTGCCTGGGATTATTTATTTTTGCAACATACAGAAACAAGTAGCCTTTAGTAAAACATCAGTTCTTTCATCCAGGGCCTTATCTGCTTCCCAGTTAAGTCAGCAAAATATATCCCTTCACTTCAAAGGACAACAGGATGATGATCCACAGTCAACCAGTTCATGTACTCATCACCCGAAGTATTAAATAAAAGGTGATGGTCACTGCCATCTTTGCATGTAAAGTTCTAGGGAAAGCAAAGACCTCTCTACCTTTTTGAAACTGTCTCACTGAATTTCCTAGAGGGAGATACAGAAGTCTACAGGATGGTACAAAACAGCCCTCAAAAAGATTACTTTTATCCAGAAAAGCTATATTTGTGAAGGCCTCTTCAATGATGGCTTAATAAGTTAATGGGTGATATTGAGCAGCTTGCTGCTGCCCCAACCCATCATTTTCCTCTTCTGTTGGTGTCAGTACTACAACCAAAAAGAACCTGATCCATCATAAAGTCTTGGTTTTCCCCATAGTTTTAATCAGAACAGCTCCCTGATCCAGTTCATTGCACACTGTGTCAGCACTGCTGTGGACACAGAAGAGAGTGGCAATGGATGGCCAAAGTGGAAAGGTGGAGAGAGGAAGAAAAGCATTTCCTCCACTGATCTAATGGTCACACAGACTTAGGCTGGATTAAACTCATGATCGAAGTGCCCCTTGATCCTGATTTCTCCTTTCCCAGCTTTCACAGCTGTATTATTCAAGGGTTTGGGTCTCTCAGGAACACCAGAACAGTTTAATGAATATGGAAATTAAAGCAGTCTCTAGGGATACATATCTCCACAGCCACTCAACAGAATTTCCAAATGCATATTCCGGTTCTTAGCAACAAAGCCCTACAAATCTTCATCAAAGAGAGACTTTTTAATGCAAATTTTGAGAGTCAGGAGAATAAACTTTGTGCTTTAACTGTATTTTCGATGAAATGCTGAGTCCTGTTTCAATACTTCCCACCCTTGCTTCACATAAACCAACTTTTGGGAAAGCCATCAGCAAGAAATTCAGACGTGATGATACATGCTTACATGGTGTCTTAAAACCTAAAATATTCTTTTCCTAAATGAAAAAGTAGGAGTTAAATCCTCCCACCCTGCCCCACTGAACCCTCATAGCTTGACTTGGGTAATTTGTGGGAGTGACGGCTATAACACATATCAGACAAAGAACATGACAGAAATAGCAAATGGCACCTTGTAAAAATGGAGGAGATCTCAAATCCTGTAGCAAACAGGGTTAGGAGCTCTTTTACAAGGTACAGGTAGGTTAGTATGGACCAGAGGCATAAGTCTTACTCCTTCATCAACTGCTGTCTGGCTGTGGAATCTCAAAGAAGTCTTCACTCACCTGCCCTACATGTACATATAAACTTATTTCGCACACCTGAAGATCACTTTTTAGCATCTAACCTAATGTCAAATTATGAGAAAAGCCAGGAGTGGAATCCAGAAGCTGAGTCCTTAAACAGGTAATACTGCTTACTCTACAGACAGAGCAAAACCACAACACTGACTAAATTCACTAATGTAATTCCACAGCATCTTGCCCACTGTCTGCATGGCATCAGGAGAATGAAAGGCTTATTTTCTTTATTTTCTTTACATTTAAGACTCTGTAATAGGCCAGTTGCAAGTGTAACAAAGAGGACACTTCTGTCAGGATAGAGCTTATAAAAATAGGCTAGTAACCTGATCTATGTCTATGACAGGTTATTCCACACATGAGAGCCACTGAAAGCACCTACCATTAAGAGAGCATACACTGTCAAATAGTATGGCACAGAAAAGAGCACCAGTTTCCCACTCTATTTCCCAACCAACATCAGACACAAGAAGTTTTGTCTCTAGGCTGAAGGGATACTCACTACAAGCATTTGCTTTTGGGCTCCCCTGCCCAGGACTATGAAGAACAGTGCATCTTTGGGGTATATTGGTTTTGGAACAGGATGCCAGTGAAATAAGGGTGGATCAAGGATCAGGAAAAACATTTCAACACAGCACTAAGGTGGCACCCGGTGCCAGGACTGGATTGAGGAGGTCCACATCATCAGAAAACTTTTTATAATATCCATCTTCAAATCTTCTACAATGTCACCGAACTTTTTAGCTGAAAGTTTAAAAGCTAACTGTCTCAAGGGCGACACAACTTTCTCAGGTCACAAATAAATTTAATTGATGGTATAAAACTGTCTGGCATTTTTCCAACAGCTAGGATAGAAGAGAAATGAGAGAGACATGTCCAATATCCAGAGATGCCGCTGGGAGGAAAATCTGCTAGACATGATCAATTAATTCATTGCAATGAAGAGCACTGTAACCTGCTATCAATCATTTTTGTCCTGTGCTTTATATTACATGGGTTTCTAATATATGCACATGTCAGGGAACTCGGAGGCATATTACTTTGAGCCTTTCAACTTTTATAACTACAAATCAGGAGATTATTTGTTAACAAATCGCGAATGTGTTAACGATCTGATGACATTTCATTTATGACTTTTGTCTAGGTAGGGTCTCCAAGGTGCATTAAATACAAACAAATGAAAAAAGCAGTCACCTTTAACAAGTGTGTGGGCACGTATGCACCTGCCTGTGCATTTTCATATGCACACACAGCAACTCACACAAGGATAATTCTGTCATCATTTAACCCACAGATTCCAACTCTCCTGATAAATTTTGGCTGATAAAATTTGATACAGCTCTGCAGCAGGCAGCACTGACTTACACCCACAGACACTCAAGTTTCTTCCTTATCTTCTAAAAGAATAACAAAAGGTTGTTAAAGGACTCCAGTGAAGTCTGGGGTACCTCATGGCTGCTCCATGAGCCCCCACCCACGGCGATCAGCCAGAACTGCAAATTCTTGTCTCTGCTATCAAACCCTACTGCTAATTAGGTGCTGCAAAATTAACTTTCATCTTCCACCTGTGTGCTGGTGGTGACTAATTGCATTCATAGAATGAACCAGTAAGCAATTCCAAGCACACCACTAAATTCCACCATGGACCAGCATGAGAAGGTGTTATAAGGAGCCAAACAAGAAATGATTGACCTTGTCAGAACACAGATGGAAAGAGCAACAGAGCAGGGGCTTGATGTCTTTCCCTACATTTGGAAAAAAAAAATGGTCTGAGAAAGAGTTCCTTTCATGACACATCTTGCTGGAGTTGGGGCACTGGGCCTAAACGCTGCTCCCATCCAGGGTGCCATCACAGTTCCCCAGGGCAAGGGCATGTCAATGCCCACAGTGCTCTGAAGGAGGGTTGTAGCCAAATTCTGCCTTCTCTGCTTGCTAACACCACTGAAACCGTGTGGCTAAATCCATAGCTGGATTTCCTCCTGGGATTTGACAAACCCATTTCCCTTATCCTCTCTCTCCCCAGATGCTTTTATGCTGTGTTACATACTACTGAAGTGCTGGTGCTCTGGGAAGAATATTAACATTAAATATAAATACAAGCATTACAACCAAAGCCATCTGTTCCTTTCTGTTGATTACAAATCTATTCTCACACTGCATTACTCCAGCCTCATGCTCTCTCCTGCAGCTTCTGTCTCCCAGAGACACCCCAACAAACATGATGCCAATTAACCTCTACACAGGGATTCAGATAAGCCTGACAAGGGATTGATAGTAGCAAGGAAACAAGTATTTGAGCTCCTAACGTCTGTAGACATGGATTGTATCCTGATGGACACTGAGAGGGAAACGCATCATGGGGGCAATGCAACTGCCCATTCATTGCATCCTGAGCGCTTTAGTGTATGCTTCACCTCAGTGACGTGGAGACTGTGGCTCGTGTAAGGTAAAAATCATGTTTCAAGACAAGCACATACTGCTATGAATCAGAGCAGTTGCCAGCAGATCGCCCTAATCTGGCCTGGGACAAGAGCACATCTTTGGAGAGCTGCATGGGATACAGATGCCCCAGAAATACAGGAGGGACAACACTTGAGGCAAAGCATAAAGGCATTCAGACCCGCACGATAAACCAGGAGCAACCAAAGGCTCTTCCCTGTCCTTTAGGAATGTGACCTAAAGCTCCAGCTAAAACAGCTGCAGTAATACTTCCCCACAAACTCCACGTAATCACTTCCCTCTCTTTTGTTATTTCTATGCAAAACTCTCATGGGATAAGGTCACTAAAGGTTTGGATGGAGACACTCTTCACTAAATTAATAGAAAACACAATACACAAAACCTGGGCTAAATTGTCCTGGAGCAAGACTACCCTCTTCCCTCAACAGAGCTGCCGATGAGAATTTTCTTAGCCCTGTGTCCTTGCCAAGCCAGAGCAACATCATCCTTCCCACAAAGACCAGATGTCAGGCTCCCCACCTTGTCCCTGCCTCCTTGGCCACCCCTCAGGGTGGCTGTGTGGGGCAATCAAGCTGTTTGGATCTGTCCCAGGCAGTAACAATTGCTCAGGAAAGCTGTTTGCTCCCTCAGTTCCTTTTCAGGTAGCATGGAGCAACAGAGACAAAACCCAGCAAACGGAAGTTCAGTTAGTTGAGGCCTGAAATAGAACGAAGATCGTGCTGACTGCCACAACAGAGCACAGACAGAACTGCACGGGCTTGATTGCATGCAGAGCTAAAAGAGGTGTAATATTTCTTCCTGGGGCTGTAGGATTTGTATATGACTTCCTCTGAGTTCATTAGCGTTTTCGTCATGTAAGGAAGTAAATCCGTAATCAGGAATTTACAGAACAGAAGGGCTCGGGCTCTCTGCACTGCTCCACAACAAATCCACATTGCGCCTCCACATCCTTGCCATGCAGCTGGGGTGAGAATTTGAGCTAACACCCTAACACTAAAATGTACAGGAATCAACTCAAAAGCACCAAAGGTAAAATTCAGAGCAAGACTGAAATTATAAGGACAGAACAACATTATGCCTCTCCCCAAAACTGGAGCATCACCTGAGTCCCAGATATGAGGGAAGATCACACTCCCTGATCAAGTCAGTCTCAGTTAAGCAGAAGTTTTCCTAGCATGCTGCAAGTTCAGCACCAGCAAGTTCTGGACCAGTAAATGACCAGTACACTGACATTCACCAAGCTTGCAGGGATCTGTCTGCAGGGGCTTGTACTCCCACCCTAAGCAGAAATTTTGAAATTCTGGGGTAATGGTGATACCCACTGAAATGGCTGAGAACAGACCTGATGTCCATACCCGCTCTATACTGCTCTTCTCAGCTCTAGATTTAAGATCTGAAATTGGAGTCTATGGAAAATCCTCTAACTCAGTGCTTAGGTTACATCTGCTTCCTTATGCCATACAACATTGAAGCACAGCTTGGAGGATCTTCAGCTTCAGAGCATCTTTCCATCACTGAATGGTTCGGATTGGAAGTGACCTTCAAAATCATGTAAGTAGTTCCAACCTCCCTGACAGAGGCAAGGATGCTACACACAAGAGGAGGTTGCCCAAAGCCCCATCCAACCTGGCCCTGAACACTTCCAGGGAAGAGGAGTGTTTTTATACCCAACTTAATTCTGCACAAGAGCTCAGATCCAGGACATTTAGGTCCATATTTGTAAATGGTATATAAAAGCTTTGCTCCTATCCAGGCACCCATTACTACAGTAGCTGGGCTCTTGAGTAGCTTGGAGTCACGCCCCCAGGGCTATGACAAGTGGCACACCAGAAAATCAAATGCAGATCTTCTGAGGGTCAAAGGACTGGATCAAATTCCTCCTTAAAAGCATTCTAAGTCTGTAGTGTTGATCCTGCCTAAGGGACTGCTAGAAGGGAGCTGCTCTCCCCCTAGGAGGAAATCCTGCAGCAGCCCTTGTCATGGCAATACCAACCAGCACCTATGCAGAGCTTCAAAAGGCACCGAAAGAGGAACACTTAGCCCAAATTTTGTCATTCTGCAAAACTTTCTCAGTAATCCATCTATTTTCCTGCCAAGGAAAGCTCATCACATGAAATCAGGGGCATGGGGCTCTCCAGCCAATTAGGCAGGTAGAGCTGCTAACAGGTCTTTTTTGAGCAAAGAGGCTTCTCCCTCTGAGGCAGGGGATGCTGTTCACAGGCCCTTGGCACATGGGCTGCTACACCAGGCCACCATCCATCTTGTCTCAGCCAGCTCGGCAGAGCCAGCACAAAGTTAATGTAGTCAAGATGCAAAAAAAATAAATTAAAAAAATTATAATACACTGAAAGGCATCATGCATATAAAGCAGCTGATTTCCAAATCCTGTTAACTCTGCATTCTTCAGGCTACTACTGGCATGGATTCCTACAGCATCATCTGACATCACTGACCACAGTGTGCTTTGTAAGCTCTGAAGTTTTAAGCAAGACTCAACATTCAAGGAGGAAATTAAGATAGGTTATATGAGCATGACATGTTTGTAACTTGAAGTAGACAACTAAATATAGTCTTAATTGGCTCTGAAAATCAGAATAAAGCACAGCCATAGCATGATTAAATTTCCATTTTTCTCTGCAAACTTTACTTAGACAGTATCAAATCTTCCCTGAGCTGGGAGTCTGAAACTTGACTGTCCTCATTTAAACAAGTCTAAATGCATCTTTTCACTGTCCAAGGAGGGAGGCAGGGCCTCCAGAAGATGTTACATGTTATCTCAGAGGAGTCTCTGACACATGAGGGGTTTTATGATGAAACCATTGGGGATGTCAAGTCATTTGCTCTGAAGGCTGGAAGGAGGGAGGGGAGGAGTGTTTGAGTTGCGGGGTTTTCTCAGTTGAAAAGCAAAGAATATTTCATTCTGCAATATCCATGCAACAGGACATGGTTTGCTTTCCAACTAGAAGTGCGCTTGTCAAAACGCATTTGAAAACATTCCTTTTAATGTGGAAGACTTCAAATCCTACCCAGCAGAACATTTTCTTCTAAGGAAAACAAAACAAAAATAATAAAAAAAACACCCCCAAAAAATGGAAAACAAAAAAATGCTGCAGACTTCAAACTTTGTCAGGACTCAGAATACAACCACAGCACAACCCACATGGCAAGTTCCACTTCCGTGTGATCTGGAGAGAATCAGTCAGAGCTTTATCATGTCAGATATCATTAGCACTAACTTATCATAAAACCCAGTGCAGAGATAACCCCAATCAACATGACTTAAGGGTCTCCTGCAGCACTCAGAGAGACTCCAAGGATGAAGAAGCACCAATACAGCCACTCCATGCCTTCCCAACCTACTACCTTCCACGTGCAATGTCTTACGATATTTATTCACAACCTGTCACATGCCAAACAACTGTCTGCCTAATGCCATAATTCAATGTTCATAATGAAACATCGCAATTAATCTGCTCACCTCGACTACAGCAAATCAATAGACAACTATGCATCGTCAGGCACAGAGATAGAGAAATACTGTAATTATGAATCCTTCACTCCTGGCTAAGTATGTCGCACACATACAGGCAGAACCGAAGCCAACAAATCAAAATTACAGCCTTTCTACCCACCTGACATCTCAGGCAGCAGTGGAAAATCCAACACAAGAGATGACAAAGTCAGTGAGGCATCCTGAGGGTTTCATGTAGGAAATAACCTGGTGGGCTCTGCAGAAAACCTCCAGTGAAGAATTTGGAGGGGGGGGGGGCCTGCAGAATAAATAGCGTTACATCTATGGGATCCACAAAGAGAAGTAATAAAGTGGTAAATCAAGTCACAGAATCACAGAATCACAGAATCAGTAAGGTTGGAAAAGACCATAGAGATCATCAAGTCCAACCTATCACCCATTACCTAATCTAATCTAGTCAAACCTGTTACCTAACCTGACCTGTTGCCATCCTACAAACAACACATCATCCTACCTATAACACACTACCCTAATATCTAGGTCATGTCACCAAGAACTTCATCCAACCTTTTCTTAAACACCTCTAGGGACGGTGACTCCACCACCTCCTTGGGCAGCCCATTCCACTGAGAGATCACCCTCTCTGTGAAAAAGTTCCGCCTAATGTCAAGTCTAAATCTCCCCTGACGCAGTTTAAGACTGTGTCCTCTTGTTCTATCACTGGTAGCCAGAGAGAAGAGACTGACACCCAGCTGACTACAACTTCCCTTCATGTAGTTGTAGAGAGCGATA
>WEKX01028239.1:917213-967439 GCA_013390025.1 Pitta sordida | reverse complement strand
CATGCTGACTAGGTCGGATCTCCTTACCCTCCTGAAGGTGCAACATCATTTTCCTTAAGATGATTTGCTCCATAATTGCTCCATAATAAGTCCTCAATGAGGAACCCCAGACTCTAATTCACCATTGCCTCTGCGTCAGTCAATCTGTGACCATTATAAGTTCACAGGTTCACAGGTTATTGCGAGTTGGAAGGGACCCTCAGGATCATCTAGCCCAACTCCCCACCAACTGGACCATGTCACTGAGCCCCTCATCAAGTCTTCTCTTAAACACCTCCAGGGATGGCGACTCCACCACCTCCCTGGGCAGACCATTCCAATGAGAGATCACTCTCTCTGTGAAAAATCTCTTCCTAACATTGAGTCTAAACATCCCCTGGCGTAGCTTAAGGCCATGTCCTCTCCTTCTGGTGTCGTCAGCCTGAGAGAAGAGATCCTCACCCATCTGGCGGCAAGTTCTTTTGCTCCTGTAGGTTTGCATCTCCAGTCTGTACAAAAGCTTTCCAATTTAAAGGCTGGGACATATTTTTAAAAATACATAAGCACAGGCTGTAAGCAAAAGTCAGGTGTCAGCAGATTATCTCAACAGGAATGAGGTTGGTTCCCTTTCCAACAGAGTCATTCCCTCCTCTGTGTTGTCCTTTTCTACAAGAGATGGTTGTGTGAAGCAAACTGCTACAGCCAAGTTTCATCTCCCAGGAAAACTGTTGTCTCTGATGGAAAACTCTCAGAAGCAGTGAGCCACAGCTGCTCTGTCAGGAGCCATTACGATGAAGGATTACCAGGACAGGCCATATGCCTGAGATCAGGGGTTTGCTTTGCTTTTTGGGTTTTTTCCCTGTATGATGCTGCAGTAAATCAGGACAAAATTAAACACAGGAGTGACCAATCCTTTCGGGGATGAGTCGCCCCTGAAGCACCACTATGCCCACTCCACTAGACAGGGAGAATGAAATTAAAAACTACCTCGACCTGGTGTTATGAACAATGACTCAGCGCGATACGAACTAAGCGGTTGCTGTGTCCTCATTAAAAATATAAACAGTGTCAAACTGAAAGGAGGGCTGAATCAATAGCCACCATTCAGGATGCATTAATTCCAAATCCCTTTTGCTGTGCAAATACATTACAGTGATTCATGGAGACAGCCTCAAAGAAATAAAGTGTGTCTGCGTTATTACACAGCAAAATGTTAGGTGCTTGGGAGTCATCTGAGCAGATAGATGATAGCATTAGTGATTTAATTGACCCTTATAGATAAAAACACATATGAGGAATGGCAGGGCCATCAGGAAGCAGCAGCCTGTGAGGAAGAGAGGCCAGAGAGAAGCTGAGGAGGAGCTCCAAGATATTTTCCCCATGCTGGCAGAGCAACATGGCTATTTGCTTGGAGTGAAATCCATGCCCTAGAAGCAGACTTGCTAAGGCATGCAGATGGGTTCAGGCATGAGAACAGCCAGTTCTGCCCATGGCAAGGGCCATGTCCTCCTCGTGGAGGCCACAGTGCACACGATAGCAACGGTGGGTGATGGATGCTCTGTACAGTGCAGGAAGAAGGTGTAATCCCAGGATTGCCTTTGGGTTTAAAGCCAGGAAGCACTTTAAGGTACCTAGTGAGGAGGCACAACCTGACAGAGCAAATCATGGAGGAGCAAACAAAAATAAGCCTCTCGTAGGTTTGGGAGGTGCCTCACCAAACCTTATCATTGCAATGGAGGGGGTGATTTCCGCATCCCACTCACAGAAAGGGCAGAGAAAATGCTGTTTATTGCCTGAGAGTAGCACACTGCACATCCTGACTCCTTTTGTTTTCCACCATTCACTAGAGCTGTGCAATGAAACCCAGCACACTGCAGACAGACAGACAATTCCCATCCTCATCATTCCTTGCCCATAAGCAGTTTATAAGCACCAGTGTTTTGGTCCTACCTGCAACCCCAGGGCTGCCAGGAGCTGCACACCAACATGCCAGCTCTCACCATAAGTGACCCTAAGGAGAGAAACACTCTGAAGAGCCAGGACCTAAATTTTGCAGATGGACATGAGTAAAACTGGACCATTAAACACCCCATCCAACCTGGCCCGGTAGACTAAGACTCAATATCTTGAAATAGCAATGTTGTAGCTGACTACCAGCTGTTTGCACGGGGCCATTGCACTTACACACTCAGAGTGGTTTTTAAAGACAGAAAAATGGTGCGGATGATGCTACCAAGCACATAATAAACTTCTACTTTTATCTTCTACAGCCACGTGCTATCCAAATCATGAGTTACATCACCTTAGATGATGGTAGACAGAAGCAGAACGCAGCTTTTGGGGGTCTTTCTTTGCCCACGGGGATTCACTGCCATGCAAGGTCTTACCCGTGCGCTGCTGGTGAAAAACCTGCAGCCTGCAAGGCACAGGTGACCGCCCAGATCATTTATGATATTTCCCCTCACACACACTTCACCCATCTGAGTCCTGGATGGTAACAGAGCTCCCAGAGTGGTAAATCTCTGAGTATAGTGCGGTACCCAAACTAGCAGCAGAACTTGAATTTCTGCCACTGTTTGGCATCAAGCAGAAAGCAACATGCTTGGGAAGGAAAGCCTGGCTTAACTGATACTGTGGACCGTGCCTCAGTGTAGGGGTTAGGATGGTTTGGAAACTTGGAGGCAGATACACATGGTGCTGGGGAAGGTGAACTGTGAGACTGTATGCGGAGCTGAAAGGGAAGACATTGTCCACAAAGCTACATGTGGGGTCACAGAGGGCTGTAGGGTTATATAGACTTTTTAGGAGAAGAACTTATGCAATTGCAGTGTAATTACTTGCGGCTGGAGCTCATGGATTTAACTCTAGGTGGCTTGAAGAGGAAAATGTCTGACATAACTCAGTAATCGTAAAAGTACAAAGGTTTTCTAATGCTTGCATGCAAGTTTGCCCTTTTACCTAAATGGATCTCACATATAATTCTCTCTGTTACAAATAGCCTCATTATTCAATATTGCAGTTCACACAATCATAATCCTTTCATCCCATGGGGGAAAAAAGTGCTCTTTTAGAAGTGTGTTCAGTCACAGGTCACCCTAAAGTCCTGGTGAACCACAGTGCATTGATGGAAATGAATATTAATCTAAACAGCTAAAAAACCTATTTTTCATTAGCAGAATTTATGCAGGAAAGAAAGAGAGGCATGGGTTTACTGGGATCTCAAACTCTACTAAAATTCAGGGAATGCATAATAGTTTTTATCCCCTGGAGCTCATGTTGGGGGTAGATGTAGAAAGATGGGGCACAGAAGGGAGAGAAAGAAACATATTTCCAGCAATTAAACGATTTACTTTTCCAAAGTTAAGGCAGAAATGAGTCCAAATTAAGATTATGATGTATGAAGAAAATGTCAAAGAGAGCAGCTTTAATGTTCTCTTCCTTAGGTGAATAACATACTTTCCTAACGAAAGACCATGAGTTGCTAGCGAAAACTCTCATGGATTTAGACCAAGCTTTCATGAATACCCACACATGTGAGAGAGAAAACAATTGTCTTAGAAAGGATTAACTCCTCAGGCCAAGCAAGCTTTAACACATGACTAAGGCTCCTCTGAAGATTTATGTAGCTAGGAAAGGGGAAATAATAAAAAAACCCAACTGGCTTTTGAAGGCCAATAGGCACCACAGCTGAATTAGGTCTGTCTAATGCTTGGTTAAGATCTGTAGCCTCAGGAAATCATTCTCTATTAAATAGATTATATTCAGCACAAACACAGCACATTTATAAGCTTAAAGCTAACAGGCTACACATGAAAAGACAGAAAATAAATTGTTCTAGGGATAGCAGCAGAAGGGAATCTAGAGGAAAAATTATTGTTTTTAAACTTAGGAAAGGAGGCGCTTAGTATTTGCTAGAGACAAGAATCACCCCTCAAAGAGCATCTACTTACCCCATAAATGCATCCAGTGTATACTGATCCTCTCCTGTCCTATCAAAGCAGGGAATACAATGATAGCAGGTCTCAAGAAGATGCTTTCCCAGGATCCCCCAAAGTTCCTGCTGCTGCTGAAATGCTCCAGACCACAAGAGGGCAAATTTCTTATCCAAGAGGACCTCATCTGGCTTTACACCATGGCAGAAGCTCTGGCTCAGAAAGGTCAGTACTTATGGACAGAACTGGCTGGGAGTTTCTGGTTGTAAAATTGCTCTTTGGAAAAGCATCAGTTTCTTGAGAGGTCTGTGGGAAGTGACTACATGATTGTAAATTTTTCAAACTGAACTATTTTAGAAAATCTTTATTGTCCACATGTTCTTGTTAGTTTATATATAGATTATCCACTCTTGCATTCAAATGGTACAGAATACTTTAACCCCGAAGTAGACAATTCTTAACATCTAGCTTTTCCTTTTTCAGATACTTTTTCACTGTTCAGTTAAAAAATGAAGCTTGGCTTACACATTGAACTGGAGTGTGCTTCTTCTGAGCTTTTGCTGAACAGGGAAACAGCTGGTTCCAGAGAAGTTCAGCTTCTGACTGACTCAGAAAAGGGCCACAATTCAAATCCACTAAATCAGTAATTATCTTTCAACCAATTTCAAGCAAGACAATCCCAAAAGAAAAGTCTCACTCACGACCAAATCATGCAATACACCAAACTCTCTTCACTTACACAGTGTAACAAAGCTGTACCCTTTAAAGAATAAAGCTCTGAAAGAAGGCCTGTGATTTGATCTACAACTTCCTCCTCTCACTGGTGATTTGGCACTCCTATCAATTAGTAAGAAAAAAATGTATTATGATCTGTCAACAGAAAACCTCTCTGAAAAAACATATGTTATTTGTTTATCAAGGGGTTGGAAGAGTCCTCTGCTTTGCTGGAGGAGCAGCTCACACCTCGCTATTTTCTGTCTAACAGCATTTGCCACATTTCTGGAGTCCTAAGTAAGTCAAATTGAGCAGAACAAAGCTGACAGCGGTACCCTCGCTCTGTGAACCAATAAATACAGGTTGGACTTGATGATCTTAAAGGTCTTTTCCAACCTTGTTAACTCTGTGATTCTGTGATCTAGTGTGGACAAAGAAATTAAATGAGAGAAGGAAAAATCTCTTTTAAAAGGAAAGTTCTACACACAATAAAAAATACTTTTAAAGTGCATCTGAAGAGGACAAACCACTCAGCCCAGATTTCAGCTGCACTTTTGACACAGCCACAAAGAAAACAGAGCAGATTGCCCTGAAACCTGGTGCTCATCCTCTACTGGTGAGGAAATTGGTAATTATTAGCCACCTGTATCTGTCACTTTGGTGCTCTGTATTCCAGCAAGCTGAAGATGCATCCCACCATCAGAGGGGCTCCCACCACATGTGCCCACATGCTGTGAGGATGTCACTCCTTACGAGCCCCTTGGCTGGCACGTATTGCTTTTAAAGGCAACAGCAGTTTATGGGAACATATGGGGATCAAGATGTAGCTGCAACGATCGTCAGCTGCAAAGTGGCAAGGATGAGGAAGGTTGTCCAAATATTCTTAGCACACAACTGAAACAAGGTGCTCCGTTGTCATTCACCATTTGCAAAATGCCCTGGTGAAAAGGCAACGTGATCTTCATTGATGTAACAGTATTTTGATGATATCCAAATTACAAAAGTCTTCAGGTCTGTCACCCAACCTTGCTTCTTTGTTTAGCTGTGTATGTAGTCATACACAGCATGATTAGACATCAAGGACAGACTGAAGATGAGGTTTAATATAGACTGGAACTGCTTATACATCCTCATAACTTTAATGTATTTTAGAGCATCTTATGACGCTGTTGCAAAGCCTGCTATAAAAAGAGCAGCTCTGTGTTTTCATTGTGAAGAAGATAAAACACAGCTCAGAAATGAGAGCATGGGCTGTGAGAGATGGATGAAGAGAAGGACACAGAGAAGTTCAAGAAATCCCAAATTCCAAGGAAAAACTTCCCCTGTTTTCAGCACACTTTGAATTCATTCTTCTTCAGTATAAGATGAGGGAGATTTGCATTTCAGGTTTTTTAAAATTAAAAACAAAAAAATATTTGCTTCGGAGCTCAAAACTGTCCTGGAGTTCAGCTGAAAAGAGAAGTTTTCTCATTCCTTATTGACTTCAAGGACAACTTCAGTGCTTTTCAGGATCACCACACTGCAATTTGCAAGTATCTATAAATTTCCAGGCTCCTACTCCAACTTGGCTTCATGGGTGGTTTCTTATCAGCTTCCTGTTAGTAGTAAGAATTTCCTTCCTTGAATTTCCCTAATGTGATTTCTTTTTAACTCCAAAGTACGATTCAATAACCAAATGATAATTATATTCCTTTAGCTTGACTTAATTAGTCTTGTAAAAGTTGGAGAGAAAATTAAAAATTCAATACAATTCTCAACTTGTATCATCTCAGTCTCAAGACCTTATTTAAACTGGTGAAAAATGCTATCTAAACCAAGAGTCAATTGTTTACTGACATCAAAGGTATCTATATATACCATATTTGTACATATAAAAAAAAATAAAAATAAAAAAATCAATGCTCTGTGAATGTAATTTTCCAAGACAGCAATGAGATTCCAGGGTATTTCATAGCTTCAATATAAATATGAAGGCTTAACCCCACCATTAGAAACCACTTTTCATTTAAATCTTCAGTACTATCACCAAGCTATCCTTCAGCATAACAGAATTGGTTGCCAATATTTGTCTTTCTCTATGTTGCCTGTGTTCTCTTTCTTTAAACAAACTACTTGCTCTATTTTGGTAACTCCTATCTACAATAGTGCTCTGTAAAATGACCCGTCGTGCATTTGCATCCAACTTCACAAAACCGAATTTCTGCTCCAGAGAGAAAGCAGTGAAAAATGTTAAATTGCAAAGATTCTACAACTCTCTTGATTAAAAGAAATTTCTTTGGTCCAAAGACACCCTGCTGTATCTTTACTGAAGCTACAACTTGTCACAGAGCCTTTTTCCTAGAACATGCATTCTTTCAAAGGAAACTACCGAGTCAAATTCAGTATCAAAATGTAATTTCATTTGCACCATTGAAGTCAATGGAGTTTCTTTACAGCTTGATTCAATGGCACATTTCAAAGAAAAGAGGGAAAAGAAAAAAGCACGATAGGCTTATGAATAGCAGAAATCTTCGGCAGCTTCCTTCAGGATTGATTCTCAAGGTTAATTGGCCTTTTATGTACAGATGACTTGTAGGAGCTGGCTCTTTATCTCTGTAAAGTTCAGTTCATAAAATCATTTCTAAACCCATCTGTGCTATATCAGGGGAGGAAGCACAAGGCTGGTAGGGAAAGGAGATAAATGAAAGGATTATGAGGAAAAGGAAGAAATAAAACTAAGATGGAGGCAGAAGGCAAGGTCATTGGCAAATAGGAGCTAGGGGGTTGGGTTTTTTCTCTAAGAAAAGAAAGAAATATATTAGTTATCATGTTGTACATTCACAGAGTAAATTAGGTATATGCAGATAATATTGCAGCATGGTTACATGAAGTCAAAAGAACAGACCACATTCATGGCTGTTGTAATCTTACAATACTGAACATTAAACCATTTTTTTTCTCCAACAGTATTTTGGTGGGGTTTTTTTTCAGCTTTTCGTGCTGTTTCTGGGCAGCGGACAAAGGCAGCAGGTAGAGCAGTCTTGTCAGCTGCAAAACACAACATCCTCACAGGAACTGGGCTGCATGCTCCTGATTAATTTAATGACTCTGAAAACTAAACACCGCCTATAATTGGCCCTTCATCTCCACTGTTGTGAGAGGCAGGCTCATTAATGTGTCTCCGGCTTCAGACGCTGCCAGGAGCTGTATGTCAGGAGGGGACAAAGCCTTCAGCCCTCAAGCAGCCTTAGCAACGCGGGACGTCACCTGAGCCACGACAGGCTGGATCATACAGGTGCTTTGCTAAGGCAACCTGAAAAACAATCAGAAGCTGTGTCAAGATTGTTTTGGTAATTGTCTTACCTGCATTTGCAAGGGTTTTTAAAAGCCGTCAGGAAACTTGTATTGATTTTGAAAGTCTAAATCCTCCCCAGTTTCCCAGGAAAGTATTTTTATACCACACCTTTGCTCCACACAGAAAAAGAAGAGCCTTGGATAGCCTCTACAGGATGCAGATATGGACCCAGGAGTTCAGGAGCCAGTCCCAGTCAGCCCAGTCATCTCAAATCAGTCACCCTGTCAGCAGTGAAACGTCCTCATCTCATCCTGTTGGTATTCCAGACAGCTCAGCTTCAACTCAGCGCCCAGAGGCCATGAACAGCAGAATAAAACTGAAGTCACATTTTCTCCATTACAACCAACTACAATCTATTTGAATTTCAATTGAATTTTTGAATTTAATTTGAACTGAGTCTGAATTAAATTTGAACTTTAATTGAATTTTTCCAAAAGCTGTTTATTTACACCCTTCATGACTGGTACCATCTATTATTTCTTCAGGAAAAGCACCAGGAAACAGAGTAGTACTTTTTGTCACCAAACTGATCTGTTTTGCTGTGCTAAATTTTGTCTGTTGATACCCTTTATCCCTGGATCTCTTTAGATGTGCCTTATTTCCAGATTTCTGCTTTCCACTGAAAATGTCTTTTAGGCTATTTTATTACAGACACTTCAATTATTCATTGGAAGTAATTTCTACTGTTTAATATAATTCTATCTTCTCTAAGAAGTCATAAGAAAGTAATTTTTTAATTATTGCTAAATATTAGCTATCACGCAGGCACTGAGCCATCATTTGGGAGATCAATCCTACATGCAGTTACACAGAAGATCACTCCAGCATGTGCTGACATTTCTGTAACCACAATTTTAACCCAAAATATAGAATATTCTCATAACCAGCCCAAGCTCAGACCAAGCATGTACCCACAGATGGAACAGGGGCCAGGATCCACTCTGTTACCAGTTGCATGTCTTGGTACATGTATCGTACCATTGACAGGAGAGGTGGAACTTTTAAAATTAAAATTATCACGCATGCATGTGGATAAAACACTGTCTAAATGCCCAGGAACAGCCTTTAGAAGAGATGTAAGAAAGAATTGGATGTCCATTGCAAATCTGGCACTCCTTGACTCAGTCTCCTTCTAAGCAAAGCACAAGTCTGCTCACAAGACACAGCAGTCACTTCACTGCCTATGGCCAACTCTTTCTCTTGCATAGAAACAAGGAATGGCATTTATTTTGTGTACACCTACAATACTATAGAAAAAATAAAGCATGCACTGAGGATGTAAAAATAACTTATTGGATGCTCTGTCACTAAGTTACACATTTAACAACCTAATATCTCTATGGATGAATTGTTTCTTTTTCTTCAATGTTTCCTGTACCCATCACTTTAGTCCCAACTACACACTTTCTGAGGGTAATTAAAACATGCCCTTTCCAAAGGGAATGCTAAATACAAATGTTTTTTGCTCTGGAAACTGCTATGAATCTCTGTGTGGACAGGTCATTGCATAGTTCCTTGTCCACTTATCAATCCATGGGCTAGGATTCAAAGCACAAGCTTAATTTGTAATATGAGAGGGTTTCAATGCAATACAATAGCAAGTATCACATTATATAAGTGCTCTATCACAGGACAGACATAAATAATGTGAGCTGTAGTCACCCTCATTTACTGATTTGTCTCTATCAGAAAAAGCAATGAAATTTGTCTGACATAATTTGTTCCAGTGAAATCCACGATTTTGCTATTTGTGAGATAATGATTTTCTCTCTCCCATTATTTGTTACACTGTTTTAGTCAGGTTTATGGGGCAGTGATAGCCAAGGTTGTCTTTCTGTGAAAAACAGTAAGCATCGTAGTTTTTTTTAAACATTACTCAGAATTTTCCATTACTCATTATTGTACCAAACTCCTCATATACATTGATTTAATATTTGTTCCCTCAATTCAAATAATCCTTCCCATTATGGCACAAGCTCTTCCTACTCTCTAATTATTTTCCATAAAAGGTATTTCATGGGTGAGTATCCTTTCACCATAAAACATATAAGACATTACCAGTAATGGCGTTAGTGTAAAGTAAACATTATTCTCTCTCTCTGAGTCTAAAATCTCTCTCCATTTCTTTGATATATTTTGGCCAACATCACCTATTTGATATAATATATATAATTCCTCATTTTTGTTTCCTATTTTTCCTATATTAGTCAGAGATGCTTCTTCGTATTTTCTGCTGGTTGTTTACCTTTCTCAGAGCAGATAGTATTTTTATCCCCACCATTTTGATAATCCCATCACTTTCATTGTGACCAGGATCATGAGTGGATCAGGTTCTGCAGTCTAGTTTTCCTCTGGTGTACCTTTTTATTTTTCTTTCATGAAGAAGAATAATTTCCACACTTTGCTGCATACCCAGCTCATGGGGCAGCATGGGGATGCTACAGCTTTATGTCGCAACACCCCATATCAAAAGGTCATGGAATTAGATCACCATATAAAAAACACTAAATGGAAAAAACAGGTTGCAAACTCTTTTCCAGCCATACCCACCTATACTGCACCTATACTGAAAATGTATTGCAACTCGAAGAAAATTCATATGCAGCTTTGGGAAAATTTGGAAACATCAATGTTACTTGAACTAGGTGGCTTTCTTCGTCATAGTTTCCTTTTAGACGCCTGTAGGTAACAGTTTCACAATATCTCCATCTGTCTGCATTATTTTAACATCCCAAAGAAATTATGACTAGAAATCAGCTGATCCCTCCAGGTCCTCATCACTGGCTTACAAAGGGGTACAGCAGTGATTATTTATGGCAATAACGTACGTAGTTTCTAGCCTAGTGCTGACTCAATGGCATCAAACTTAATCCAAGTAAAAATACAATGGGAATTTTTGAAGGAAAAAATTCCTTGAGTTGTGTTTCCTAAAATAATGAAATACAGAGCCGAGATGATTGCCCACGTCATCATCTACTTGGAAAGTCTGAATCTGCGCCTTCACCTTAGAAGCAGCATCTTTTATTTAGCACCACACGCTTCATTAAGGCCCTACAGAGCCACACGTTATGACTAATGGCCTCTACTCCAGCAAGTCATCCCACTGACTTCAGAGAAATTACCCATGTGAGCCGAAGTTGCCAAAAAACACCATTTGTCATCAACTGATGCTTTCAAACATATTAATCTTCCCACAGCTGCTCCTTTTTAAAAATGGGTAGAAGACTTACTGCTGGTGAAACTGGGTTGTCTAGCTGTGGACTCCACTTTGGCCACGTGGAAAGGTCTGTCTACAGCACAGTGGGTCTAAGCATCCCTGGGTTAATATAAATGTGCATATCTTTCCCTAAGTGATCTGGTCCCAGGTGACATTTAACAATGAAAATAGCACCTCCTTTGTTAGTTCCAGTACTTCTGTCATGAAAGTGAAGTTACAGCATCTGCACTATCCACCCTCCCAGAGCCATGCTGCCTGGAGAAAGGGAATGGAAACCATATCCCAAAAAGACAGATGCCTTTTCCATTAATTCAGGAGTGTTTTTATTGGAGTATGTAGGACTGGCAGAACAAATCCGTACCTTCTCACACTTCTCTCCACAGCTCTTCCTACCAGAGACAGCTTTTGCACGCTGCCTTGCTTTTCTCTGCTACGTCATCCAAGAAAACACAGGAGGAACACGTTCACGCCTAAACCATTCAGAAATTGGATTTGCTGTTGAGAATTTAATTACAGACAGCAATCAACACAGTAAACTGAGAAGTGACCAAATGTGAAATGGGAGCAAGTGCAAAGCATAGGCCTGATAAAGCAGTGCATCACATCCTACACCCTTCATGTGCATCCACAATCAAAGGGCTTTGTAACATACTGGAATGATATTATACCATATAAAAAGAATGTACCTTGATTACCACTAAATGACTGCTTAGGCTGACAAAATATAATGGGATTTTTAATCAAATTTTATCATCGCCTCCAAAGCTTATTTCTACAAAGCTCAGTGCAGTGTGCTAGCTTAAACATGATATTCACTAATTAAAATGTATTAACATTTTCCAAGCACACATTATCCTTTACGCACATGAGCCATTTCTAGTCCCAGAAAAGATCATTTTACCTTGACATTTCTAATTAAAAGAAAAATATTGCTCACAGATAAATAATAAATGACAGTGCAGATGCTCTTATGTGCATGGCAGAAGGGAATAGGGAACGACTCATGAGTATATATCCAAATGAAACTATTAGACCTGTCCATAACATGCATATCTGGGTTCCATAACAACTAGGGTCACTGGCTCATTTTCCACCCACTTTTCTCCAATAAACTATCAAATTAATTGCATGATTTTCTTTTTCTTACTGAGGAGTCCTGTGATGACTCAGTATGACAAAAATGTACATACAATAATGAATGCGCTAAGTAGTTTTGGTAGTCACTTTAAGTTGGACAGTATTTCCATGTTTTTCCCTGAACACAAGAAACAGCCATAAATAATTGTAATCAGAAATTACCATCATTTCGTCATCTTGATTACTCATAATGGTATAGAAGAATGAGTCAGCACTTTGACTCTGCATTAAATGCCTGGGAGGGCTGAAGATAACTGGCTTACAAGCATCCTAAGTTTCACTCTCCTGGATATTTCACAACACAGACTTTAGGCTTTGGCTTTGCATTAGGAAAAGTCATGTTCATTAGTGTTTAGAGCAAACACTGGGAATAAGGCTTATAGCTCCTGATCCTCCTTCTGCCACCAGCTTGAGCTATTATGTGGCTTTGAGAGTACCACTGGGCTGCCTACTTAAATCTCTGCATCTCTAATACCTTAAAAGCATACTCTGATACAGCACTTCTGCACAAGACATGGGTATTAGAACACATGAGCATATGTGCACACACAGGCTTGTTAATGCCCACTATGCCAATGATTAAGGGCTACACCACATTGTGTGATGCCTCACTGTTAGAGTGAAAAACCTGGAAGTGAGGCACAATTATTTATAGGCTGCTTAACTTCCAGGCAGTAAAGCAGGTTTCATTCCCATCCATTACCCCAAACAGTCAGCAAAGACAAATAGCAGCAAAACCTAGGCCTTGCACTTAAAATAAAAAAATTCAGGTGCAGATCCCAACTCTCCTGACTGTACTGGGAGCTTGGGTTTCCCTGGACATCCAATCGTCTGAATAGGCTCTGCTGCTCTTGGAATCACGACTGCAGCTCTTGTGGCCACCGTGGCTGCAGCTGCCTGCCCATGGCACAGAGTCAGCTCCTGCTCCCATCGGCAAGCACCTTCCCAACAGCATCAGAGAGAGCTGGAGTAAAGCAGAAAATGGCACAGTATGGTTCTCATGGAAGATTAACTTTGCCTTGCTCCTAAGAAATGTCAGTTGTAAAACACTAACATTATTTAACACCATTTCATCCAGCCTCACTGATTGGAAAGTCGTTAAGGCAGCAATTCAAGCTTAGTCACAAAAGGACAATTAAAATTTCACTATGGATTCACCTACGTATCCAAATCAATTCTCATCTGAATGTTCATTCCTGTTCGGATTATAGAGTCCAGCACTCCTATGAGTAATTCCACCTCCTTCTTAATTTACTCGGACAGGATCAGTATTTATATCCGACTTTGTGTAAGTCTTTTCCCTCCTCACAGGCCATGTCAGCGTGGGGGAAGGGAGGCAACACGCATCCTCATATCTCCTCAAAATAATTAGCTCAAAGACCTAGAGATTGATTCAAAAGGCAACATCCAATAATGCAGAGAGAATGAGCCATCATTAAAGTCTCCAATTTCAGTAGCACATCACTTAATCCTAAAGGCAAGATAACAACAAACAAGAAAACAATTTCCTCTATCATTTTATTTTTATTACTTCGCCCGTAACGGAGAATAGGACCAGATTTTACCACTGCTAACTAACTCTGTTACTCTGGGAATAAAAGGCAAACACTGTGCTACTCTGTGTAGGAGGCTGAGAAACTGAGATGTCAATTCTTTTTCTTGGTAGAATTAGAGGAAGAAATTATATCAGGACATGACATTGAGTGAAAGTAACAGCTTTGGCACTGAAATTGCCCAAAGGAAGGAAAATGCTGCCCAATTCCAGAGGTGAAACATTTGAGATAAAACAAACCATAATGATTAGAGACAAAGATCTCAGGTCTTTCAATATATCTTGAAAAGCACAGCTAATTAATTCCTTAAAGAGGAGGTAAGAGACAAAGTTCCTATCTATCCCCTTAGTTGGAGGGCTCAGGGAACACTAGGGCTATTTTATGATAGATATTCCAAGAGAAGGCTCTGAGGAGGCCTCAGAGCACCTTCTACCACATAAAGAGGATCTACAAGTAAGGTAGAGAGGGACTTTTCACAAAGGCATGTAGTGACAGGACAAGGGGTCAATGCTTCTAAAATGAAAAAGGGCAGGTTTAGATTAGATATGACAAAGAAATTCTTTAGGTGTTGAGACACTGGAACAGATTACCCAGAGAAACTGACAGAGGTAGTTCAGAGTTTTGTCCAAATGAAAATTAACACAGTAATACATATTTTACCAGGAGTTAAGCATCTTGAGAAATTGCAAACTTGCCCCAGGATACTTGGTTAGGCCTACAAGCCAAAAATTGACCTTCACTACCTGTACCTCTTAGCTTACATCTGAGTTTTGACTGCAGTTCCAACACATTGGAGGATTCGGTGCTCAGTCACATGACCACTGAGAACCCCATCTCTCAAGCCCAGTTTCATGGTTCCAACCCAGACTTTCACCTCACATTACAGTTTTGGAAACCATAACAACAGATGGAAAAAATATGGATAAGACATTCAAAAACCAGTCAAAGAAGTCCACTCTCATTTCTATCAGTAGCAGAAATTCCACCTATTTCACTAAAAACTAAACTAGAACATCAAATCCTTTGTAAAAAGCTTTTCCCCTTCCACCTCCCTAGGACTCAAGATGTCATTTTTTCTATCATTAAGAAATCCACCATAATCATGCCAAATAAATGGTCCAGAAGAAACTCTGAACCTTGCTTTGACAAGTTGCTGGGAAGATGCAGCTTTGCAGGTAGAGCAGGAGAGAGACCTGGGCTGGTCGAGCTTTGCAATGCAAGGGCAGAGATCACAGCCACGAGCAGCAACACCTCACCCCAGGAGCATAGGAACATCATTATGCAGAGGGATCAAGTGGCCACTTTCCAGAACCAAATGGGAAAAATCCTCTCTGAGCTGCAACTGAATGTACATAAAGTTGCTACAGTTACCATTATTTTTCATCTGTAAAATAAGGCTAAAAGATAATAGTCACTGCAAGAGAACATGTATAACTTACTGTGAGGCATTGGAACATTGCAGGTTGGGGCCCCCATTTATACACCACAGAAGGCCAAAATCTGATACAAGCTACAATCATTTAAGGTTTTTTTCTCCAATAGCATCAAAATTAATTGATTTTTAATTAATANCCAAATGGGAAAAATCCTCTCTGAGCTGCAACTGAATGTACATAAAGTTGCTACAGTTACCATTATTTTTCATCTGTAAAATAAGGCTAAAAGATAATAGTCACTGCAAGAGAACATGTATAACTTACTGTGAGGCATTGGAACATGGCCCCCATTTATACACCAGAGAAGGCTAAAATCTGATACAATCTACAATCAATTAAGTTTTTTTCTCCAATAGCACCAAAATTAATTAATTTTTTAATTAATTTGAGTGCAACTCAATGAATATTTGTCAGCAGCAATAATACAGAGCCTCCTTTTGCATAAATGATAAAGACTTTCTGCTCCTTAGCACAGTGAGGTCACACACGGTTTTGGTGCTACTGTGGTGAATGAAAAGGGCTAACACCCCACACCTGCTACTCACCCCAGCACACTCTCTCCCCTTTCCCACCCCCAGGATGACCAGCTCATGTCATGCCTCCTTCACCTCCACCACTGACAGTAAACCAGCACTGCTCTGAGATTTTTAAACTCAACCTGAAGAGGGGCTGTCAGAGAGACAGAGATACCCTTTCCATCCATTACAGCTGCATCTTGCAAGGCTCACAACCCTTTCTATGACAACCAGTGCCTTGTAATCCAGCAGCATTTATTAGATTAATACAAAGAAACTTTATGAACAGGAAAACATAAAGAGCTGCCCAGTTCGGAGAATAGATAACTGATAATCTAATTTGGTTTATAATATAAATATATATCATTTTAGTGCAAAAAACCAGCCCAGTCATCCTCCAGACGGCCAGTTTTCAGCACAAGGGAACCATTCAAATGCTGCAATGGGCTGCACTACTTACCCCCATCTCCTCTACAGCCCCTTCTCCTGCCAGGACACATCTGTACCCAGTTCTCAGCTGTCAGTGTTTCACCACGTGTTAAGCAATTGTTCTTTACAATCTTTTGAATATATTTAGTGTTTCACTAACCTTTACTAACCTGAGATGTGTCAATTTGACTTTCACGACTCCCAGTGCCAACCCTATGTATTTCTGATACACACTCCTGCAGTTATACTGCTTAAATCACTCAGGGTCTTGCTCTTTCAGATTCATAGGACCTTTCTCAAAGGGTTTTGCAGTCCAAATACCACACTGAATTTGATTTTAAGGTCAGATTTTACTGTTTCTAGCCTTAAATAACAGCTTCTTTGGAGGAGGTCAGCTACTTTGACACTACCATTGTCTTTGGTGCAGAGAAAAGAAATTGGTGTGATCATTTTCTCACAGTTCTTCCACAAAATTCTTTAAAACACTTTACCCTTTGTAAAAAGATGTTGAATGCAGTAAGCCACAGCCAGACCTCACTGGCAACAGACTTGTCAGTGGCTTTCTGTAGGGTAGTGACATGTCATCTGTAGTCTCTGTGAACTGTAACACTGAGCACTTACACAGCCTTTCATCCTCATAAAGCCCTGTGAGAATAAAAAGAGTCCAACGGATAGTTCAGAGCCTTCCCTCTTGAAAATTAACCTCTATAAAGATGAATTCACTGTGACTAAGTTCCCCTCACTTCTCCATCTTCCCCCTGCAGCTGTGTCAGTGAAAGTCCCTGGCACCAGGAAAGCAAATATTAAATCCTTCAGCATGGGATGGCAACTCCTGCACTCACTGAGAGGGCAGAGCCAGATGACATGTCCCTGCACACCACACCAAGTTTCAGTTTCAGCTCTCCAAGAGCCCAAGTGTGTTCTTGAAAGCACTCACAGAGCATCCACGCATCACACCCTTTACACACCGCCAAGATATGACTTTCCCAGCTCTCCAACACTGAGATTGTCCCCTGCTGTTGACAGACGAATGCCAGCAGACAAGGGATGGATCCATCTCATCTAGTTTTAAACATCTACATGGTGGGAGTTCTTGTGTGGTAAACAAGCACATGTGGAGGGTAGACCAGTGCAGGCAGAATAGGTTGGGATGCAGGTTGAAGATGGCAGTGCTGCCCACTGGAGAGGCACTGCCCAGAGAGATGAATTCCATTCCATTTCCCTCACAAAGGGAAGCCCAACCCACACTGTATTAATAAAAAAAAAGAAAAACAAAACCCCAGACATGCTGTTGCACATGTGAATTCAGAAGACTGGGGGGTTACTTAACAGAAAACTGGAACGTGGCATTCTGAACAGACAGAAGTGGTTGACACTTTCAAACGCTCCTTTGAAAGCTTGCTTCACACCTTAATCACCCCACAGTTGTCCCTTAATTATCCAGTAACATTGCGGTTTCATCTCAATAGACTAGTCTTCCTTCTCAGGGAGTTCTTCAGTGTCATTTGCACAGGCTGGAGTTACAACCAAAGCAAAAATCCCAGTGATTCCTTTAATGACATCAATCTCCTTTCTTCACCACAATCATGTCCCTTTCTCAGAAGAGCAGGAGGGATGTGACACTGCTGACAGAGGTAATGAAACATGAAACTATCCTGAAGAGCCACTCTACATAAAGCTTCACAGTTCCCAGCAGCAAGTTACAACAGAGCCCAGAAAGTGGGCAAGTTTAACATGACATTACATCCATGTTCACATCTGGGCCCAGCCTACAAAAGAAAGGGCTGTAGTGAGGCACATCCCTCCAGTCAGGCTGCACAGCTTGGAAGGAGGACTCAAGAATTCTCCAGTACTCATGATACCCAAGTTTCCCCTCCTATGTTCCCCTCTTACGACACCCAAGTTTCCTACACAGCCTGTAGCTGTGAGAGATTTACAAGTTTAATACAGAAATTAAGACTCAAATCAAGGCAAGTGTGAACAGAAAGGTGGAAAACCCCTCTTTGATCCAGATGGCCCTCCAGACTGCCAGGGTGTCCTGGTAGTCAGGAGGATATTTCTGAGGAACCCAGAAATACAGGGTTTGGCTTGTGGGGATTTTAATCCTTCAGTCACAAAACATAATAAATTCAGCTGCACATCCCTACTGCTTCTCAAAAAGATTTTAGACAATCAAATTTTTTCTGTGGACTCCCAAATCTAAAAAAAAAAAGTCCAATTAAATAGAAAACTGCAATTAAAAACAGGGTGGTAAAGGATATGTATACGTACATTTATCTTCATTGTCCTAATGTTTTTGAGTCATCCAGTACTTAGTCACCCAGCAGTACCATTTGGACAGGTTTAATCCAATTCCATAAAGTGAGTATTTTTCCATTAACTGCAACAAGATTTCTATGAGGTTTTGTAATTTTTCCTCTTATATCTACAGCCAAATAAAATTAGTTTGTCAACTGAGAATTATTTTTATTACTACCAATCTATGCATGGCAATGGTTCTTTACTATTCATGACATGACAATCTTACAGTTTTAAATTTATCCATGATGACTTGGGTTTTGTGGGTTTTTTTTCTTTTTATTAAAAACAAACGCACACAGAGTAATATTTTAAGTTTAATAAATACAACTTGCTACATAGCTAAGCTTTTCTAGTGTCACCTTCACTATCTGTTGTGATTTTGCACTACCCTACAAATACTCACCCCACGGCCTCATACCACTTCGCTTCCACACAGCACGAATCAGCTCTTCCACGAGGTACAAGATTCCAGCCTTTTAAATGCCTTTTCCTGAGGCTTTCCCTTCCGAAGCAGGAATTCCTACTTCAATACTCAAGAAAAGCACTTAAAAATAGCATTTTTTCACTTGTTCTTGTTTGTGACAAGAGGTTTTCAGCACACTACATGTACAAGTTTGTGGTGGAGAACAGGGTTGCAGTGGTACTGGGCATGTCTTCATCTCAACCCCAGAAGACCCCAAAAGACTAATCCCTTAAATGCCTTCCTGAAGCAGGCTCTTAGGGCTTAAATATGCAATTATTGAAGTCAACTAGATTGAAAGATCAAGCACTAAACAGAGATGTTAGGCTTCAAGAACAAATGTCAGGTTTAATGCCAATATTCACAGTCTCATGAAGGCCCCATCAAAGTAGCATTTATGAGCTACAGCTTCATAACCATCAATATTTAAGCATCTTATGTATAGCTTCAATAGTTGCTTTGCTAACTAGTAGGAACCTATCCCATATCCACTCTTTTATATCAATTTTTTTAAAAAGGTAAAAAGAGGTGTACTGCCTCATACTTTTGATTTTATAGTATTTTCTCTCCTCCAGTTTCTACTAATAAAACTATAAAAGAGAAAACTCCCTAAATCCTCATGTTTTGTTCAGTATTCACCATTCAGAGCACAGAGCAAGTAAGTGACTTGCAAGGGGAACAATGCCACACTGACTCCACATGATACATCTGTGAGGGGTTTCCATATCCTGCTCTAGCCAAGAGCTGCCTGTGACTTCCATGCTGATGACTGAAGGGTCTTCCAAGCCCACCCTCATCTGTCTTTCCTAAGGCAAGGAAAACCTTGGGTAGTGGTGTTCCCCAAAGTGCTCCAGCACAGCCGGTGAGCCACAGTGTCATCCGGACAGACGGGCCCCAGGCTGGCCGAGTGCCCCTTGCCTTCTCCCTACACCAACAGAGCAGCCTCCAGACAGATTGACAGAGAATTGTTTGCACAAGGTCACTTCCACACACACAAAAACAGCTTTTCTTTTCAGTAAAGTAAACATTAGTGCCTATTATTCACAAACATCAACTACACTGCAGGCCTCACGCAAACATTGGGTGCATATGGACACTAGATAAGCCACCCACGTGCCGCATCTCAGCACAGCACACTCCAATTCACACACTCTGGCACTGTGCATTAAGCCAACATGTTCTCCTATAACAAGATTCATGTTTCACTACCAATATGGGGAGGCTTTTTTATTCAGAGCTACTCAGTTATTACAGTCGAGAAGGCCTGACAGTATCAAAGTTGATCACAGCTCTAATTATAACTTTTAATATGCTGGATTTTATTCATTCCTCCTCCTTTTCAACCTTGATGCTTCATTCCCAGCTATTCAAGGCTTAAGACTTGTAAATTAAAAGAGAAGCTTATATTTTTCTGAGTATGGATGTTGCTGAGTGTTGCCTATTCAGAAGAAAATCTGCACAGAAGGAGTTCAGGGTGTAACTATTTAATAGTCCAGAAGCAAATCCCAAGAAGGCAATTACCTAAGGTACCTGCAGCATCCCAGTCGGCTTTAATTAAGCCACAGCAAGAACAACTTAATTTTAGTTTGTGAAGGGTCCAAAGCCATCAAGGTCAGCTTAGATGGGCCCTTGGGCAGCCTGGTCTGCTTATAGCAGGGAGGCTGAAACTGGGTGATCTTCAAGGTC
The DNA here is from genome assembly GCA_013390025.1 of Pitta sordida. NCBI lineage: Eukaryota > Metazoa > Chordata > Aves > Passeriformes > Pittidae > Pitta > Pitta sordida. The sequence continues at coordinate 946,746 of WEKX01028239.1, read as the reverse complement.
CTGTCCAACCCAAGGCATTCTGTAATTCTGAGATCAGGAGGTCCCAAACCTGAGATGGACAGCAAGCAGATGAGCCAACTGCTTCAAGGTAAGTGAGCAGCCTCTTCTCAACAGATGTACAAGCTTTCCCAGGTTTCCTAAATGGACTCAATTTTCCGTCTTCCAAGACAACTTCTTCCTTTTTATTTCTACTCCTTATCCTCCTTCTGAACCCCAACACCAACACTGTGCCAAATTTTAGCAGTTCTCTAAACACCAGCCAAAGAAGCTCACTTCTTTTCATGCCTTGTCATGTCTTTTCTTTATCAGATGCAAGACAAGATGATAAATTTGGGTCCTTTTTCCCACCCTCAAAATAAAAGACACAGGAAAAAGCTCATATGGGGGACTTCTGAGATATGTAGGAACAACAAACTAGAACTACGTCAGACATAAAACAGCTGAGTAGGGTAAAAAAATTTACTTCATATGAGGACCTGAGCTGATAAGTTCAGTGAGGAAAATACGTATATCTTTGTACTTGAGAAAAATAAGCCAGATGGAGCAAATGTTAATGTTAAATATTATAGCGTATTTATCTACAAGGCTTCTCCAATCTGAGTGAACAATTTTGCTCAACAGTAATATTTCTGGGCATGTGCAAGTGCATCTAAGAACCTAGGCATCTCTTTCTGTACAACCACTTCCTCACTGAGCCACAGCCCCAAACCAGGTTTAACTTCTGCAATTATAGTATCCATGGGGAAAATACATCCTCAAGGTTTCAGTTCACTAACTATTGCCAAACTGTCTGCCTCCTTCTCTCAAGGTTCCCAGCAGGTTCATGTAGAGGAGTATAAAGGTAATAACATTTTACAAATTGACAGCTTTAATCCTGTGAGGACCTGAACTACGGCCAGATTTAATCATCTGGGGAATCAATGTGGCCCATTTCATTGCATTTCCCCTCTAGTAACAGAGCTCCACAGCAGCATCCTGTCCAATCTGCTACACCAATTCTATTTTTAAAAGCATATAAAAGGACATCATTTGTTAAGTCTTAAAAATTACAGAATATATACAGAACGAAATAAATATTTCTATGAAAATCCACAAAAGACAGCATGAAGTGAGCACCAGACTGACTTAACATCTAAATATTCTTAAAGAACACCAGTCAATACGTTTTTTCAACACAGCGCCTAAAGAAAAATCCTCAATTTACTGGAAGCAAAAGATTTAAATTTAATGATATCATCAGAGTACTGACTTCTCAATACACAGAATTCCCCGACCTTAATCTACTGCAGTATTTAAGCATCAGCTTCATCTTAAATAAGCTCTCATTTTCAAACTTCAGAGGAATTATTCATCTGCTTAAAAGCAAGCACCTGCTCCCCTGCTGCTTGCATAAGGTGTAAGAATTTATACCAGGCAGCAAATTAATATTAGAAAAATAATGTCGTTATTAGAGGGAAGTCTGGGTGATGCTCACTCATCTGATCTTGTACCATTTTTCTGCCCTGTCACCTCCTGTACAATTTTCTACCAAAAGCATTTGCTTCGTATTTCCCTTTCTCTTAAGAGATGTTACAATATGAAAAAACACCCATTAGCTATTTGGCTTGCAGAAGGCAGGATGTAAAAAAACCATCCCTCATTTCCTCATCACTAGTGACCCAGGTCTGTGTGCTCCCAGTACCTTCCTCACTCACTCCATAGAGGTGGATGAGTCTGGCTCACTTCTGAGCTCAGCTTTTCCCCTTCAGACTTTTATTTCCACAAAGGCTGAGTTTCAGGTACAGTCAGGGAGAAAAACAGTGAAATAAACCTTCAGTGTGGAAGGGACTGGTACCCCAAAACAAAAAGTCTCCACCATATAGTTCCAAAAGAAAAACAGTGAAATAAACCTTCAGTGTGGAAGGGACTGGTACCCCAAAACAAAAAGTCTCCACCATATAGTTCCCAAAAGACAAGGGATAAGAGCTACAAGCATCAGCCACTTTTGTGTCAATATAAGTGATTTGCACTCAAACTTGTATAGTTTTAACCAAAGTGGTCATACTAACAGAAAACACGTTTACAGCCAGGACTTCTTCACAATTATATGTAAAATTACTTAAAATATTATTTTACACTAGTGTATAATATTACACTGTCATATAATATTACAAAACAATGATGTTGAAAATGACAAAAAGGTGTGTTTCTTCTGCTGAACCTAATTAATTCTTGGGGAGAAGTAAAAATTATTTAGGCTTTGCCAAAGCTGCATTTACTTATATGAAAACCATTACCAGATTCTGCATTTTACAAATACAAATTTTACTCAGGAGTCTTCTGTGTGGCAAAACAATTGCAAACCCCAAACCTGCCAGACTACAGAAAGACTGTGCACTGTTTCCTTCTCCAATTCATTGTTTTTCAGTGGATGCTTTGCTGCCAGTATCATGCAGTATTTTATTTGTTTGCTGACCAGATGGCTGAATATTTTCAAACAGGAAGGAAAAAAAGCAACCCATGGCAAACAAGACTCTTTAAAAAAACTTTTTAGCTGAATCTTCATTTATATTCAGCTTTGGAAATGTTAGTTTCAGGAATATTCCATTTTGACGGGTAGGGGAAAGATAAAAAAGGACACTGATGACCCCTGTAATGCCAGAGGGGCATTATGTTTTGGAGGTTCATCTTTGCAACCTCTTGTCTCAGGACAGGACCATGCCCTTTGTGAGTACTTAATTGCCTCAAGTGTCTGAAATAATCCTGTTCATTGACGAAGCAGTATCTTAAATCACAGCCTCACAAGAAAAATATGTAACCCTATATACTTATGAGGAAGCCTCATCCAATATTGCCCTCTTGAGTTGTCTCCAAGCCCACAGAGCCCATTTCCACTGAAAGAATAACTAATAAATAAATAAGGAGAAATAAATAAATAAGGAGAAACTAGCAGCCCAAGGCAGCCTGAGCTGAGTAAATGATGGAGAAAGCAATCTTAGATTTAACTTGGCCATAAGCTGTATTCAGCTTCTGGACTCTTTTAAATATCCATGCTGCTAACTCCAGTTAAAATGATCTCCAGTCGCAGGGTGTAGCCAAACCCTGCTCAGTGCACAATTCCTCTGAAGTTCAAATTTACCCAAGGAACTAAGGCAGCTTCTTAGGAATCTACAAATCCAAATTTGTTAGCATTTCTAGCAGAGAGATAGTCCCTGGAATTACAGGCTTCTCTCTTACATCAAACCAAGGCTGGGTGAGGTATGAGCTGGGGGTGACAGCAGTAGGCAAAGCTTTGTCTCCAGCCCCATTAAACTCTCTACCAGGGGCAGGGTAATATGTTACTGCAAGGGCTGAATCAATCAAATCAATCAGCAGTGACTTATCAGCCCATGGACTGGTGGAAAGGCAGGAGAAGGGAGAGATCAGAGTTCACAGGTTACTCTGAGTTGGAAGGGGCCCACAGGATCATCCAGTCCAACTCCCAAGCAAGAACCCACCCAGGGATCAGACCCACAAGTGTGGAACCGTGGGCACCACGCTCCATCCATCCAAGCCTCCCATCATCTAGACCATGTCACTGAGCTCCTCATCCAGTCTTCTCTTAAACACCTCCAGGGATGGTGACTCCACCACCTCCCTGGGCAAACCATTCCAATGAGTGATCACTCTCTCTGTGAAAAACCTCTTCCTAACATCCAGCCTAAACCTCCCCTAGTGCAGCTTACAGCTATGTCCTCTTGTTCTGGTGCTGGTAGCCTGAGAAAAGAGATTCACACCCACTCGACTGCAACCTCCCTTCAGGTAGTTGTAAACAGCAATGAGGTCACCTCTGAGTCTCTTCCAGGCTGAACAACCCCAGTTTCCATAGTCGCTCCTCATAGGGTTTGTTCTCCAGTCCTTTCACCATCCTTGTCACTCTTCTCTGGACCTTCTCAAGCAGCTCAGCATCCTTCTTAAACTGGGGAGCCCAGAACTGCTCAGGCACAGTGCCTCAGCTGTCCCTTGTTATCGATCGCACCTGAGAGTTATGATCCAATCTGGGACATGAAGAAAGAAGTTCATTCATAGCTGGTTTACCTGCCCAGGCAATGCAGTCAGCCTGTAACCATCCTCACTGGAAGCCATCAGAAATAGTGCACTTGCCTTCTTGCACTGGGAAATGAAATCCAAATATAAGATCTAGCCCATTTGACAAATGGTTGCAAGGCATGACAAGGTGGTCATTACTGGCAAGTTTATGTGTGTGTGTATGCATAGATAGATAGATAGATAGATAATCTCCTGCATATATAATAGACAGAAATTTACCTAAGCTTGAGCTTGATGTTATTTATTCCCTGGATAGAAAGGGACTCTGCTGCGCAACACCACAACTTTGGTAGGAAGCAAAACAATAAAACTCTTTATTCACAAACAGCTCTCCAGAACTAAGGACCAAGACTGTGCTCCTGCTGTGTTTCCCTTTTAATTCAGAAATTCAGAGGCAAAGACTTAGATCCCTTCTCCAGTGTAATTAGGTCACTGCAGAGACCTGCCTCACGGCTGCTATATCCCAGCCTTATCAGAACACCCTCACCCCTGCAGCTCATAGAATGCTCCAAAGTGACCTTGCAGTTTGTGTAACAGCCAATGTAACTCAGTTAAAGTGAAGGTGCATTCCACTGATGGGTCTTTACTTCACTTTAGATAACTAAAAATTGAGCATCTACCTGGCAAAAGCCAGCATCCCTCTGCAGCCAGTGGAAGAAAATGGACACATACACTAGCAAAAATCACACCACCCTTTCAAGATAATAAAAATTAATTTTGAAGGGTAATTGTCTCTGGCTTGACAATTAAACATTTAAACTCATACAATTAAAAGTGGGGTAAGTCCTTCTCATGTTATGAAATGCTGGTTCTGCCAGCATTGTAGTGCACAACATGAGTAGTGCTCAGCTACTTCCACACCATCAGGATCCCATGCTTGGACTATCCATGGATCACTGGAGAAAGCTCTCCCTCCACACTGATTTTCTGCTGTCCTGGAGAAGTATGAGGGTGCTACATGCCCTCCTAATATAGTTGATATTAAAGTAACTGTACCGAGTTATAGCCATGCCATGGCAAATCTGCCTTCAATCATCTTTATTGCAGGACTACTGTGGAGTCCATCTGGAGCTTCCACTGCAGTGCCCCACACTGTGCCAGCTCCCATGGGCAAACCCATGCCAGGGAGCACACTGACAAACCTTGATGTGATCTAGACAGCTCAAGGACCAGAGCTCTTTGTATCTGTCCTCTTCCACAGCCTAGACACTGCCTATGAGAGCAGGATATCGCCCCAATAATTTACTTTAATTTCTAGCACGTGTGGTGCCCAATGAGGCTGTTCTGGGTCTTCCCATCAGACCATCTACAGTGTAAATGTTAAATTTAAATAATGGCAAAGTTTGTTAACCAAAGTGTACTTTCTGCGGCAGTCACATAAAGCTTCCCAAAACCTTGAGTCAGGCGTCATTGCTTCCACCCCATCAAATTTATACGACCGATTTAAGTGCCACAGGACCTTAAAACACTATGCAGCTTAGCTCCACTTCATTTAACTTTACAGACTTTCACAGTTCACATTTTCAACTCTTCTCTGCAATACTGAGGGTTCAACTTACCTTTTCTTTTTCCCTACCTTTTCCAATCAAAGCTGCAATTCCTGCATAACCACATGACGAGGCTTCAGGGAAATCTCCTCCCTTGTTTAGCAAAGCAGTGCAAGAGATCAGCAGGTCAGTATCACAATGGCCAATGCTGCAAACTAGCTGTTCTTTTTTATTTTTTACTTTAAAAGCTGGAACTGAAAAGCAATGACTCTTCAGAAAAGCCAGCAAACATTTAAGTACAGTTTCCTTTAAGCACTGCTAAAAATACTGCAAAACAAAAAGATACCGGAATTGATTGTTTTTTACATCATGGTTCCTCTTAGCTGGGGTGAATGGGAATGTGATCATTGATCACAGCTATTTCAGTAGCAGTGCAGGGCTTGGCACTGAACTATTTGTGACACCTGGTCTTTGCATCCCTGAAAGGATGTCTTGACACTAACAGGACATGTCCCTTTGGTGTAGGATTGAGCAACACTGCTGATCCACTGTCTCCCCCTGTGCAGAGGCTAACATAAAAAACAGTGGGCTTTCAACTAAAAAAAGGAAAATTCAGAGTCCTGGCCCACCCTATATTCAGCATTAAAACCAGGCATTAATTGATAGTCATTCTGCCTGGTCTTCTGGAAGAAGAGAGAGCTGGTCTGGATTCAGCTGCTATTTGAGCTCTGGGAGAGACAGCCATTCCCTCACTAATCAGGACACCTGACAGCCACCACCAGGCAAGACAAGCTGCTCATCAGCAGGTCTGCAGGGCAGCTGCTTGGGAGGAAAGGTGCAGCATGATGAGCTCAATCATTTCTCCACTGCAATTCTACCATGCAGCCTTCCTCCAGCATCCCTGAGATGAACATCAGCTCATAGTCCCTCCATGAAGGCATGAATCCTGCTGTAAAGAAGTCTGGTTAGGGCCCTTCATTCTATCCTTTCAAAAGACATGGGAACTTTTTTTTAAATTGGATTAAATAAGACCAAACAAAAGAGAGGAGAAAAGTAGTGTCTTGGGAGATCTTCCTTTTCTTCATTTGCTTTAAGGATCCACAGAGCTGGAGATAAAAAGCAGCTTACCAGAAACAAGTAGCATTTGATCAGCAGTGTTGACCTGCCAGCAGGAGGGAGCCATGGATAAAACAGCCTGGGAAAAATCAGCAGTCATCCATTTCTGACATACACCTCTCAAAAGACGCGGCAGCTCCCCCCATGTGTGTATAAAACACAGCCAGCCTGTGTGAAGATCTTCCTTTGAGAAACTTCAGAAACTAAGTACAAAACCAGAAGGATTTCACACACCACAAGAAAGGCTGTGGGAGATTAACACTTTAAGAGTCAGCAGCTGAGGTCTAAACTGCCTTTACCCTTCAGTTTGCTGCTGAAATTCACCACCTTGGTGCACTTCAGCTTTCTGAGACAGTAAGATCAATTTAGACACTGATTTCTCTACTCTTAAATGTATACTGTATTTTATCAAGCCAGCACCAATTATGTTAACGGCATCTTCAGGTTTTGCACTTCCCATCGCTTCTCCCCCTGGCTTGGTTATCTAATGCATTTCAATTTTCTGATCATATTCATGACATCCAATACGCCTCTAAGCATGTTCAGGTCAGTTCCAACCTCAAAGAAAAGTTCACCCTTTCCCTAAAGCAGGTTTTTTTCATCAAACTGGATTATAAGATTAGCACCAGTAACCCACATTAGTAATTATATGGAAAATAGCTCTTCTGACTGGGTCTACCCTGGTAACTAGAAGAGGGACAGGGGTCTCTCAACACTGATGGACTAGCTCACTTTGTTTACAGGAATACCTTCTCCTGATGCTCCTGTTCTCAGCAGGATGAGCATATCCTTTTAACCAATCCCAAATACCCTGAGCCACTTTGCTGTGGATTATCCCTGGAAAACATTTGTACCTCTAAGGCAGAACAAAATCTAACCAAATGACAGTTGAGCTCCCCAACACTTTCCCCACCAAAAAATACAGTTCCTATCACTTTTTCTAGGTACTTTCCAACAGTCTTTAAGTATCACCATAAACCATTCCTGTTATGTGTTGTATTTCTTGACCACAAACCACTAAAGGTAAGAGAGGTTAATCCCATACCAGCAAGGGAAAATGGGATGAGTGATTTGCCCTCTCTTTGTAGCAGTAAAAATTCACCGTCACAGAAATTTTCTAGTTTGGAATAGCCCATCATCTGGAATTATTCTTTTCACTGAAACCTATCTTAGAGCCAGCAAGTACCTTTCCTCACAGAAACAGCACTTTTGTCGCTGAAGCCAGAGCACGACAGAGTGCAACAATCCAGTTCCTTCACACCTTTAACACACACCTCTCATTTCCTTGTTCCTACACTAAGAAGTACAACCCCCTTGCCAATATCTCAGTGTAAATCCAGGCTAGCTCTATCCAGCCAAAACTTTACGGTCTAGAAATAAATTAAGACCAGACTTGTGGTTCCAAAAAGCTCCTGTACCACCTCTATCCCCCAGAGACCGCACACTGAGTCATTTCTGCCACTCACCCAGGTAAACACTCACCCTTTTTTTTCGGCAAGTGATTTTTCAGCTGAATCAGCATTTGCTCTGACTCAGCACAGTGACAGGAGCAGTGGCAGCACCAACGCAGAGGAGCCAGCGGCTCAGCTGCACATGTCATCCTAGATCATCTTAAATCAACTCTGAGCCCGTGTCCCAAGTGCACAGTTATTACTGTCCGGCACTATTTATCAAAGAGACTATCACAATGCTTGTGAAAGAAGGTCATTATTAGATTTGGCTAATGTTTGGTAACTGAAAGGGGTTTGTTTGTTTGTTTGTTTTCAAAGATGGTTGTCCAAATAAAAAGGGGGTTTAACTCTCGCCTTCAAAACCAGAGGCTTTTGCTTTCAAAACACTGAAAACCAAAATGTTTCCATTACAAACAGTCAGAATTTAAATGCATGTTCAGGTCCAGGAAAAGAGCTAAAATGTTACCAAGGGGTAGTGAGACAGTCTTTTCTAAGTGTAAGGGAATAGATAGAGCCATGCAGGAGAAAATCATGAGACCTTCAAAGCAGCAGTTCAGAGAAAAACCTTGGCAGTGTCCAGGAGACACGTAGGACCCGTTCCCAAACACTGATTCTGTCTTATCTCAAGTATGAGGCATTCAAGGCTACATTTCTTTTTACCAACACTTATTTGTTCTTCACTTCTCAATTTTTTTTCTTCCTTCAACAGACATTGACAACTGGCTACACATACAACACGGAGAAGCTGTTGTGGTGGCATCTCCCATGTCCCACAGACTGAGCCCTGAAGGCCTGAGAACCCCTGGCTCTGCCCCATGGTCATTTCTGTCAGTGGGAAGCTTGATAACATCTTCACTGAGCACAGGGTCAGCCTTGCAGCAAAAGCTCCCTTCAAGTGATTCCAACATTTCTGACCCAGGTCATCAGCTGGTATAAGGCAATGCACAGCATGTACTGCTAAATAAAAACATGGACTTCATTATAGATGATAAATCTCATCCTGAATGATCAAGTGATGTTTGATGGTGGGAGAAATGCAATCTTCTGTTGGTTTAATGTCTACTACTCTTTTGAGTTTATGGCTTGTTACAGGAGTTCCCATCATGACAAATTTTCATATTCTTGAATCATTACAACCGTGGTTCACTATCCACTTTTATGCCATCATTTGTCTTCCTTCTTGGGTTGCAATTTCTGACCAGGTCTCTCCTGTTCTCCTCCCCCATCCTTGGTCGCCAATGTGCTGTGGTGGCAATGCTTTCTGCTGTGGCACCTGTGCCTCAGCATCTCTCTCCTCACCTTCTGTGCACCTGTTTCCACTCCATTGACTTTACTGTCAGCAGTTCTATAGGATGGGTTTTGCTCCTCTTTCCTCATCTTTATGACACTCCATCACCATGGAAAATGGAAGCTGCACATTTGTCTTTTCCCCACCAAGGCACAAATCTGTGTAGCAAGAGGTGATAAAAATAATATGGTCTGTCTAGGAATCTTTCCACAGCCTCTTCTGCTGACTGCAAGCTGTTCATAGATAAAGCATCTAAGATCTTTCAGAGTGGTTAGAAATCAAGGAAAACAACACTGGATATTTCCAGTAGCAGGTACACATAGAGCCTGCTCTGTTTCCAGAATAGCCAGCACAGATGTTTCACAGAAAGGGACAGCAAGGAAACCAACTCATGAGAATTCCTTCCTAAATGTTTTGCAGTGAGCTAATCCCTTCAGAGATTTTAAGGCCAATAGAGACTAAATGAATCTCAGAGTTCAAGAAGTCCCAGAGGTTGTTTACAGTTACACAAAAATAAAAAGATATTACCTTTTAAGAGTAATATCATTTAGCCTTTCAAGTGCACAAAAATCCTTTTTATTTCTACTTTATCCTATAGATTAGTATCTCATTAATTTTCTCTACTCCATGCATTGATGCATATTCTTCTTTCTCCTCCTCCATCAAGTTATTCCGTTCTTACCTGGGCAGCACCACCCTTTGCTGTGATCACTGTACGCTAATTAACCAGTACAGAACAAACACAATGTTCACGGTTCCTGAGTACTAATGATAAGGTACAAAATCACTCTGACATGTTTTGTTTTATTCTTCTCTTTCTTTTTAACCACACATCCAAATTTTTTCACCATCAGCACCTGGGCTACCTCTACACAGCCATCCAGAGCAACCCCAAACCTTTTCCCAGGCAGGTACAGTTCACTTACAACGTAAGAACATTTCACATGCTCAGATTCCTTCCAGCAGACATCCCTGTTAGTCCTGGCATGTATATTTGGTGACAGGTGATTACATAACACCCTTCCAAGACTAACACATATCTCCTCTCCATCCTTTACATGGAAAGACAGGACTTGACCTTCTTTCCCAGGCTGCTTAGCTCAGTATCCGGAATCTTGGTTTAATAAATTAATATACTTAAAACACTTCACACTTAGCTGAGACACACCCCATTTTTAACCTTTTGTCATCATGAAAACTGGCATTATTTCAACATACCTAATCCACCATACCTGACCTAATTTCAAGTTCATACTTCTCCTTTGTTCTTCAGACTTCATTGCCTTTGCCTTGCCAGTGGTTTTATAAAGACTTTTTCATTTTCCAAGAAAATTTCTTATATCATTTCTGTCTTTTCCAGAAGTATTCCAGCAGACTAGTACAAAGAAAGCATCAAGCATTACCCTTTCATTTACCTGTCTACTGAAGCAGCAGGTAAACCACACAATGTATCAGAATCACATTTATTATCAATGTCAAAGTCAGGCGTTTGCTCTCAGTCTACATAATAATTGACAGTCAAATGGGGATGTGAAAGAAAACATCCTTGCCAGCTCGGATATTCCATATCTCTCCTTGTAACAAATTTGGCTGAATGGGAAGGGAAGAGTCACACAGTGTTTGGGGGTTTTTGTGTGGTTTTGGTTTGTTTTTTTCCATTGGTTTTTTTGAGGGGAGTTGTTTTGTTTTTTCATTGCAAAAACAAGAGAGAGAAAGGAAGGATAAAAAGACCCATTTAGGATGAGCATCAGTTAAAATGTCCTAAAAGCAAAATCTGTTCAGATTTGGGTGAATCTCTGGGGTGAAGCTGAAGAAGACTTATTCAGTCAGGAGATTTTAGAGAAAGCACCAAATACTGGAACATAAGATGTAACAAAGATTGTCCCTGCAGCAGGGAACAGCCATGAATATCTCACATTGTTCCCAAATAACAGCTAGATGTGTATTTAACAGTAGTGAAAAACACAAGTGTCATCAATTCCACTCAAGGTCATAATTTATGCAACATATGAAACATTTGCACCAGTACCCAAATCATCACTGGCACAGCAGAAAGAATTCACCAAGAAGTTATTCTTCTACCACCATCCTAATATGAGTTATCAAGTTATCAGAGGCACAAGGTAGAGTGGTGGGTCTTCCCACGTTCTGCACCCTAGAGGTGCCCTGGCCATCCAAGCTGAGTCTGCCTCCATCTCTTGGAGATGCATGACTCACCTTTAAGTTACCTGCAGGCATTGGAGAGCTCAGGGAAAGCTCACGATGTAAATGGCCATCACAGACTGGACTGAACACTGTTACAATAGAAGTTCATGGCTGTATCAATGTACTCCAAAAACTCACAAGAAAATTCATTCAAGCTGCTCATATGTTTGATTTCCAGCACAACGCACCTTTCCTAAATCCAGTGTGCTGAACAACTACAGTCCCTGCTGAACAAAGTCAATGACAAAAAGGTTTCAGGAAAGTGACATTGCTATACATTATTATTTTTACTATCTATGTAATCGGAGCACCACAGAGCCTCGGGGGTAGCCAGAGATCCCACTGCTGCAAATGCTCTACCAGTGCAGAAATCTCACAGACTGGCAGATATCTGTATTTCTCATTACAGTGAGGGAACAGAAAAACAAGCTGTCAAGGAAGGGGAGGGAAAAGTGCTGCTAAAGGAAAGATTCCCTATAGATTGAAAATGAACTACCTGCCAGTGCATTAAGCCTTGTGCTTCTCAATCCTTGTGGGTATAAAACAACAAGATATTTACCAAGTCTTTAAAGGACTGCAATATCTCCTGACAGGCTGTGCTGTCTTATTGCAGGACTTCCTCCCTGTCTGAGTCTGCCCAAACCAGAGTCAACCACACTGGGAGCTGCTGTGATTTTAATGGCAATAAAACATCCAGGTCACTCAAACTGTACTGACCTGAGGCAAATGGGAAATTTTTGAGACTGACACGTAATATCCAGGTATTCGCTATATTTTTTGCAAGCTATTATGCTGTCCTCTGTAAATCTGTGAATCTGGCATCATGATTCTTTGCAAGCTCTTCTTTTCCCCTCTCTCTCCATCCAGACATGTTTGTAATTATATTTCCTGGGGCATACAGTTGCATGGCTGCACACACACACACCAGCACGACTAACGTCCAGCTTTTTAACTAGTGAGTGAGGACTGTCTGTGTCTCAAAGAGTATTGAAGTGAAGTTAAACAACATTGTCCATCCCCCTGAAAGGAAAGCAAAAACACTCAGGTCCATATGCAAAGAGGTACATGAGTGGGGCTCAGGAGAGAATTTGCATACATAAAGCCCAATATGTGATGCTCAAAATGCCAGCTCTGTGCTTTTGGTATCTCTGTGCGGGTTCAGCTGCCACCTTTAACCATCTGCAGTCGTACATCTTTTGAAGCAAAGACTTTGGATGAGAGCAGCTCTAGACGTGCCTGTTTCCCTTCACTAGCTGAAAAGGGGAAAGGGTAATTTAGAACGGGTGACTTCGTAAGTCCCCCTCTCTGAGGATGGCCAACATTTAGGAGAAACATGCTCAAAACAGACTTCGGTGTGCGTATTCCACGTCTCCCTACTGCAAGATTTCCCAGGCTAGACTAGCACTGTGCTGTTACCTGAAAGATGGAAAGTAGACTCCACAGATAAAGAAGGAATATTCCCCGGCTCAGGGATACCCTCTTTCACCACAGGAAGGAGATACAGGTTTCTGCACCCGTAGCCGAGGATGTCCCACACTGTAAATCTCCAAGCACAGATCAGGACCCATCACCAGCCGAGCGCTCCCCTCGGCTGCAGTCACCTACCCTCTATCCACTCTGAAAATGTACAAATTATTTCTTGCTAAACGGTGCAACTGCAATAGGAGAGGTAGGGAAGCTCTGCTCCCGGATCAGAGCGAGCAGAAGAAAGGAGACTGACCGCCGTTAACCCACTGACAGGTTTCTGCTCGCCAGAGCAGTGCCCCGGCCATCTAGACCCGTTTGGGAAGGTGGTCACCAGAATCCTCATCCCTCCAGCTGGATTAAAACACAGGAAAAACCCACTTGCTCTAAGAGCAGCAGAGAGGATTTCCTTTCCCTGTAGGAGTGAGGATGAAAAACCTGGAACAGGGCTCCATGAAGCCTTGGTTCCCTGCGCTGGGGATCCTCCGGGAGCACCCAGGGCTGCGCATCCCTGTCCGGCCGCCTGAGACCCCGCATCCCGCACAGCCGTGCGTTCCTGCTCCGAACATACTGAGCCCCTCTTGGTTCGGGTACTTACAGCAGGAGAGAGGCAGAAAGTTTCTCTCTCCATGTCACACTCACGGCTCAGCCCAGGACACCCCGAACTCACACGGGGAGGGGGAAGGAAGAAGGTGGCGGGGGACAGCTGCACACACCGTCCCTCCCTCACTCTCCCTCTTCGAGCTGATTTAACACGGTATTTATAAAAACAGCGAGGCCGGCCGTGTCCCACTCGTTTGGAGGGGGGGGTCTGCTATTTCCATACACCGGAGGGAGCACCGACAACCGGGGGAAGCCGCGACCGACGGCCAAGGGGCCGCTCTACGCGTGATGCGGGGGGGGCTCGGCTGCTCCACAGAGTCCCCGCCGCCCGCCCCGCGGCAGAGAGTCCCTCCCCGTGGGTCTGACCCCTCTATCGTCCCACCAACAGCTTTGGGGGGACAGCAACAACCAGCAACACCCCCTTCCTGAGGCGTCACTCTCCTCCCGAGCCGGTGCATATCCACCGCGCCTAGGGATGAGGAAAACCCCAAGAGGAGGAGGGGGAAAATCTCACCTCTTCGCAGGGCGGCAGCTGCAGGGCGGCCGCCTGCCAGCCCAGCAGCCAGCAGCACAGCCAGGCGCGGGCTGCATCTCCCCAGCACCAAAAGCTCTGAGGTGGGGGCGGCAGCGGGGTGCGAAACCCTGCTGGCACTGCCGGGAACCCGAGCCCTGCTGGGGAGCACCACAGCACCCTCCGTCTGGACCCCCCGGCCCCGAAAGGCTCCGGGGTGGGAGCGGCGCTGGGGGCTGTAATCCCCCCGGCCCGGCCCCTCCGTGGGATGCTGGCCTGCCTCCCCCGCCGTCCCCTGCCTGGCTACTGGCATCCCCGCTCCCATCTCTGCCGCTCGCAGCGCCAGGCGGTGCGGGGTGCTTGTACCCATCTCTCTCTCTGGCGCTAAGGTTGTCCGTGTCCCCCTTTAAGGCGAGATCCCATCAGGCGAGATTTGCGCTGGACCGCTCAGCTGCTGGCCAGGGCACGGCAGCGACCATGCTCCGTGAGATGGGAGAGCAGCTTATTCGTGGCCTGACCCAAATTATTATTATCCCCAGAATTATGCACATTTCTCCCTCGGTGGNCCCCTCTGCGCGGGGCGGCAGCTGCGGGGCGGCCGCCTGCCAGCCCAGCAGCCAGCAGCACAGCCAGGCGCTGCCCGGGTACCCCCGCTCCGCTCCGGCCCGCCGCATCCTCAGCATCTTCAGCAGCAGCAGCTGCAGCATCCTCCTCCTCCTCCTCCCCCGCGGCGAAGCGCTCGCGTACCCCTTCCCGGGGCCGGGGGGATGTTGGTGGGAATCACCGCCCCCTGCTCCTCCCGGACACCTCCGAGCCGCGGCCTCGGGCTGCCCCTGGCCCTGCGCCTCGTCTGCAGCCGGGCATAACCCCGGGGCTGCGCGGACACAGCGGCCCCGCCGGCTGCCCGCCCCGGCAGCCGGCACCGCCAGAGCCGGGAGGAGGGGCCGGGAGCAGAGGGAGGAGGAGGAGGAGGAGGAGGGGGAGGAAGACCGGCAGCGCAGGCGCACGCTGTCGAGGCCGGTCCAGCCCCAGCGTGGCGAAGGGACCGTGGAGCATCCTCGGGCTGCATCTCCCCAGCACCAAAAGCTCTGAGGTGGGGGCGGCAGCGGGGTGCGAAACCCTGCTGGCACTGCCGGGAACCCGAGCCCTGCTGGGGAGCACCACAGCACCCTCCGTCTGGACCCCCCGGCCCCGAAAGGCTCCGGGGTGGGAGCGGCGCTGGGGGCTGTAATCCCCCCGGCCCGGCCCCTCCGTGGGATGCTGGCCTGCCTCCCCCGCCGTCCCCTGCCTGGCTACTGGCATCCCCGCTCCCATCTCTGCCGCTCGCAGCGCCAGGCGGTGCGGGGTGCTTGTACCCATCTCTCTCTCTGGCGCTAAGGTTGTCCGTGTCCCCCTTTAAGGCGAGATCCCATCAGGCGAGATTTGCGCTGGACCGCTCAGCTGCTGGCCAGGGCACGGCAGCGACCATGCTCCGTGAGATGGGAGAGCAGCTTATTCGTGGCCTGACCCAAATTATTATTATCCCCAGAATTATGCACATTTCTCCCTCGGTGGTTGCCTTTCGGTCCAGATTTTGTACCCCCTTCCTGAGCAATGTCCAACTTACTCATTCCTAATGAAATGTGTGACTGCCTCAGGCACTGACCTTCCTCTGCCTCCCTGGCATCTCTGCCAAACCTGCTCACTTCCCTGATCTTTCCTGGGTCTTTCTTCCTTTCTGCCTCCTCTTATCTAACCAGCAAACCCCAGCACAATCACGGCTCCTCATGGCTAGCACAGGGTGTTCCTGTCACTATTGATCCATCTTTTCAAACTCCAGTACAGAGCTTTTTTTTTTTTTTAATTCATTGAGTGACTTTCTTTTTGGTAATTTTACTGTTCCTGCTCACTATGATCCAGGTTTGACTCAGCCTTTATTCACCACTTGAAAAGGGATGAGAGGTATAATATAAGGGTAGAGTCAGATCTTTGCTTGCATTGTGCAAGCCCCCTCTCCATCCCTGGCTGGTGTCATTGCTATGGCTGTACACTAACACAAAAATGGTTCAATTTGCTCAGTTTATGTCATTTGATGCTCTGCTAAGGGAGACAAGTTTGTAATTTCCCTTTGTTCTCATACCAAACCTTGCTCTGCCTTTAGCTCCAGCTGGAGGAAGGAAAGTGGATGATGGTGCTTCCATCGATGGCCTCCACTGCTCACCAAGGTGCCAAACAAAGCACCTCATGCATGAAAAAAAAAAATTATCTTTCCAGAAAAAGTGAAGGACAGAATAGAAACTGTGTTTCTGCTTTATGTTTTGTGCTTCTGGGCCAGTTAGGTCACAAAGTTGGTCCCAAGTATGCACTGCTCACCTTAACTGCAGGATAAAATCCAATGTCTGAGGAACATTGTTTTCAGATGGAGCAGTGGTGTTCTTCACATTTGCTAAAATAAAACACACAAAGCTGCAGGCTCTTCCAGCTGTGCAGCAAGGGACTCACTCTGAAAACACACGGGAAAAAATACATTGCTTGGATAAGGCATGTCTTTTATGCAAGGAAAAGGGGTACAAGGTCAACTTGCAGAAAAGTGCACTTCTTGCTGCAGGTGCTGGCCTGGGATAAAAATTCAGGGTGAGAAGCAGACCTAGGGGGCTGCTTGCACAGTTGCTTTTTGCAGTGGGGAGGGTACTGCCCTCCACGTACCAAATTAGTATTGGGGACTCTCAAAGAGGCAACAGGGCTAGCAGGAGTCAGTTCAGCTGAGCAGACCTTCCATACAGCACAGGGACAGCTGAGAAAGGGAGTACCAGAGTGTACCACCTTTGTCAGCTCCCTGTCACCCTTTTGCTTCACTAAATTATTTAATCTCAAAATGAGAAGAAGTCAATTTACAAATAAAAGGGATCACTGCAGGTTACCAAAGATTATTTACTTACTCTCCTCTGTGGGACTTACGGTCTTTCTATCAACGAGAAATCACTAAGATATGAGATTATTCTTTGTTTCTTACTTTGTTTCCAAATGACAGAGGGTCCAAACATTTCTTGAGCTTTAAAAGCAATATTGTCACTTTGGTTGCTGTGCTATTTGAACAGGATATGAAATGCCTATGATATTAAATCCTGCAAATCTTACCTGAAAGATGGCAAAAATTCTGCAGTGCATAGTAAGCATGTGGGCAGCAGGGAAAACAAAATTAAAAAGAGGTACACTATTGTAAAAATTAATGAACTTTGATAGACATGAACAAAGGAGGTACAGGAAAGTAGAGTGGGATTAGGTATATTGTATAACTAACACACACACACAAAAGTAGCACCTATATGTAAGGCAGCAGAGATAAAGGAGTTTTAAAATTAGTAAAAACAGATAGCAGGCAGTGCAACTGGGAGATTTGAGATCTGTATCTGCAATCTTGACCTAGTATTTTGAGTGAAGTGAGAGGATACAAAAGTAAGTCAGAAGATTCATGCAATGTCACTTAGAAAGAATTGCCCTACTCTGCTACATTAAAGTACAAAAGAAAAAGAAAGAAAAAATGCAAAGTAGTAAGTAATAATTTATACAGCAACAACTGTGTGATGTGCTTCAAGGTACATCTCTAAAATTGCCTGCATTTTATTGTGCTTTTCCATCAGCCTGATATAAGTTAAAGATGCTTCTAAAGAGTCTACCTTTGCACTCCTGTTGTAAGTTGTGCCCGGGAAAACCCAAAGCTTTCAGGGATTTAGGATCCATATCTGTAAACAGTTCTGCCTGACACCAGCGAGATGTTGAAAGTTAATCATGGGCTTTCATGTTTGCACAGTTCAAACCATAGGTTTCCCTGCTATCCACTGAGCTGGGGCAGTGAAAGAGCCATATGTCACTAATGTTAATGACACCAAGTGAAGAGGAAAATTAAATGGCTGCCAGCTACTGTTTGGATGACAGCAATTAGTAACCACACTCGGGATTAGTCAGGGCTGTAGGCTGACAGTGGCTTGCGTGGGAATACATCACACAGTAAATGAAGTTATTAACCCTTTTCTGCTTTGCCTGTTTCTGATGAAATCATGTTAAAGACCTGGCCTGTACTCATGATTGGCTGCAAGTTTTGGAAAAGCTTATCAATACAAACCAATTTCATGGAGTTTCTTCACTGGAACTCGTTTTATAACAATGTTGACTCTCCAGGTGGTTAAGCTTTGTGATCGCTACAACAGTAACTAGTTTACCCATGGAAGGTGACCTTCTTTTACCTTGCTAACATCCGTCTGTGAGCTCTGCCACAGTGTGTCCTGCTTAGACATCTCCTTTTTCTTGTGAATCATATATTTTTCCATATAACCTGGTCATCTGTGCACTCTCCATGAAGGAATACTTTACCTGAGACAAAAATTAACACTCTTTCAAGACATCATGTAATGCTGGTGCTTTACTAAGTGCAGTTCAAGATAACCTTAACATATGTGCTGGCTTATACACATGTTCTTGCTTTTGAATTCCCAAACTCTTCAAGTTCTTTAGAAATTCAAGATACACAGCAATACTAAAAGCATGTTTATACCCATGCTTCTAGTTCAGCTCTGATCTACTTAGACCTCACTTTTACTTTCAAGTCATTCAAGGACACTGTGACTCCCTACTAGGATAGTCTGGAGAACCCTGCTGAGAAGGCTGATGTAATGGCTAAGCAGTCACAGTAAAAAATGGGTGGCATTTGCAGTGGAATCTCTCTAAAGTTCTCCTGTAGGCCCTGGAAGAGCCCAGCATGCTGGAATTCACTTAACTTTGTCAGCCACAAGCTTGAAGTGCTTTGAGAGTACCATTGACCCTCTTCTAAAAAATATGTTCTAAACACATCAGAAACATTTTTTTTAAAGCGTTCTCAGAATTATCCAGATCTGAAAGTAAAGGAAACACTCATTAGACATGTTTTAATCATCTACATAGGTAAATGGTAAAATGAAGCCCCCTCTAGATTACCTTCTGCTTCCAAGTTAAATAAGGTTTGTGCCCTCCTGCTTTGGGTGTGTGTTAGGTGATACCTGTCTGACTGGTTTAGACACTGAATGTTGTATTTTCACCTCTTCTCTCTGGAGATTTTTAGACTGCCCATATTTTGCTTTTCTAGCAAACTTCATCTTTTAAACCCACTTTAAACCTCTGGGAGCCTTCCAGTTGTGATTTCTCTGTTCATCTTTTCTCTCATTGTGATTTTTGTTGAATTTTTCTGAAAATCCTTCTCATGGCTCGGCGCTACAAGAGCTCCTTGAATACATGCAAATTAGTATTAGCTGTGCAAAGGTTAGACATGAAAGACACAAAGCATTTCTGCACTACTTCTATCTGCAGACCTGGAGAAAAGAGGTTAGAGAGGTAAGCTGCCTCACTTAAATCTGAACCACAAGAAATTCAGCTGTAAGAGAATAATTTCACTGCTTTTGAGACAGCCAATGGTCAGCCATGATTTGACAGCTCCTCCTTTGTTTTGTAAAGTAAGGGGGAAATATTCATTTTCAGTTTTAAAATTTATAGACTACCTAATTCTTTCCCCACCCCCCTACCATGTGCACATAGAATAAAAATACAGGATCACTGCATTTGTTTTGAGTAAAGAGAGTGGTAAATATTTCCAAGATAGCACATGACAGACAGCAGGCTCAGTATCCAGAGCCTTTTACTGCTGCTATTAGAGTTTCTTCGCCATTTATCCACAGGCACCTTTTCCCAGCAGACCTATTTATCTGCTATTTGGTAGCAAGAGGGTGTTGAGTAATGACTCCCTTGACTTTGTGTGCAAAATTGAGCCTTGTTAGATGACTCTCAGGGACCCATCATGACATGGCTGTGTTCGAAGAGGACATGCCATTTTGGTGGGAGTGGGGTGTTCTGAGTGATCAATCTGAGAAGTAATGTAGTGTAAACTATTAGAAAGCTAAAATCTATATACTCCGTGTCGATTTGGCGGGTGAACTAAGTTAAGAGGAATGACGCTGAATAAATAGCTCTCTGCAGTAAAGAACAATTATTTGGGCTAATCCTGTACTCATTTCTGTAGTGATGCTGGGTATATTAAGGCTGATCTGCCCTGCAGATCCACATCCTTGGCTCTAGAAAAGAGCAGGAGGCAGAGCAGCATCCACACAATGCTGTATCCCTGACCAGAGTCCCTTGTGATCCAACTTCTCCAGTCACCATTTGTCCCTTGCACTATTACCAAAGCCTTTGGGGCCACTATCCCACAGTGTGGTGGGGAGAACTCCCTCTCCCACCCACACTACCAGAAGTATCTTGTTTCTCTAGGAAAAAAAAAATCAAAATGTCACCAGGCTTTCACACACCTGGGCCAGATGACCTTTAAAAGTCCCTTTCAACACAAACCATTCTGATTCTATGATACTATCCCCTGTGAGGAAACATAGCTCATATTTTCTATTGACTCTCTTGATCTTGAAAGATTTTGTGATTAAAATGTTGCATTTTCAATGGTCTCTCAAAGTTCTTTCTGCTTCCCCTGAATCAATGACAATATCTCCTTACTCTTCAAAATCTTCAAATAAAGCAGTGCCAGGCTCCCCCAGGGACATTAGTGGGAGCCATCTTGAGCCAGCATTAAAATGCTTTGAAAGTCCCACCTGTTTGATAAACAGGAATTTTTGTAGATAGGACATATTTTATTACCTTATTGTTGCTGTGGTTGGTAGCAAAATGAATTGAGCTGACACTGCCGATAGCATTGACTCACGCAATGGCAGCAAATGACTGTAACTCAGTATTAACAACAGTATTGATTTTCTGCTCACAGGAGAGCCTTTGTAAACTTTCAAACCCTGGTTTTTCCAAATAGAAAGCACCCAACTAAATGTCACAGATTGTAGCGAAGCCATTTTCTTAGAAGCCAGAGACATAATGCATCATGTGACAAGACTGATCTCACATACACGGATGTGAAATTGCTCTGGCCCCACAGAAGCACACGTCTGAAATACATCTTTTCAAGGTAACTTCAAGGTAATGGTGTGCCCAAGCAGCCTGATCTACCCTGATAGGCTCACCTACAAGTCAGTGTAGAGTCCCATCTAGATTTGTGGGTCTTTAGCTGTAAGGAGGCTGTAGCCATGCAAGATGAACCTGACTCCTAATCACAGAATCATAGAATGGTTTAGGTTGGAAGGGACCTTAAAGATCACCTGATTCCAACCTCCCTGCCATGGGCAGGGATGCCACCCAATAGATCAGGTTGCTTCTGTAAAGATGTACACAAGTTAGAAGGTTTTGCAGCTATGTCACGGAAAGCTTAGAATGCACAGTGCTGTCGGCAGCTTTCTGGGCACCTGGGAGCCTTTTTCCTCCCTCATCACCAGTCCCGGAAGCAATAAATGCCACCAAACATGTGTGCTAATGCACAACCTTCATAACAAGCTCCTCTTCCCTCTGTTGGTTATTGCAATTAGATGAGCACATCTAACTGTCACATGCATCATCTATTTGAGAAGTTATTTTGTCCTAACACTGCGACAGTTAATGTTCAGGCTCTGTAGTTCATCTCTGCATGAGTCACAGAGTATTTACCCAATGCATCAGGCTAGATTATGATTAATTTCTGAAAACAATTTCTGCAGCCATTCAGGTGCCGCAGGCAGATGCCTGCACGCTCAAAAATAAACATTGTGTAAACCCTTTGCCTGTCTTGCTGAGTTCACAGCCTTCCTTTCCTAAAACTCCCACACTTTTTCATTCATTAAACACAGCTCACTCTTTTGATCTTCAGGGAAAGAGGGAAGTTTGGGGCCAAAACTAGCAGAGGACCAGCTCCCCTATCATGGGGGCTTTCATCCCTTGCCAAGAGAGAGGACCACTTGTCTGGGGGAAAGGATGCACAGAGCTGGAGGACAGCTGGGCTCTGCGTGGTTTTCTGCAGAAGGAGGGACCATGTGTGCATATACCACATCAGCCCTGTCCCCATCTTTAGAAGATGCCTCAGAGTCAGTCTTGCTTGCCCTCCATGTGGTTTCAGGGCGAATT
Source organism: Pitta sordida (assembly GCA_013390025.1). Classification (NCBI taxonomy): domain Eukaryota; kingdom Metazoa; phylum Chordata; class Aves; order Passeriformes; family Pittidae; genus Pitta; species Pitta sordida. Next base: position 924,561 of record WEKX01028239.1, on the reverse strand, counting down.
TTCTCTTAAGCAGATGCTCTGAGTCCTATAGTTTAAAGAGTATTATGGCATCTTTAGGAGTACAAGCTATTTCTCTCACAGGCAATATGGCAGTGGTTGAACAGGGAATACACATTTCACTGCACATCATTTATTTCTGCAGCTCCTTCAGGAATGACGTTGTTTTGACACAAGTTTCAGTTTGATTTGCTCCACAAAAATACTGATTGCTCTGTCAGCACCTTTAAATTTGGTAACACACCGCAGCCTTCAAAATTTACAAAGGTAAATTTGCAATTTAAGGCATGAGGTGATTTATTATACTATAAATAGCCCACTGCATTAACATGCTAGCGCTCAAGTGGCACTAATCTAAGTAGATACTTGTAAAAATAATTTTTATTCTTTATTAATTGTGCCCTCATGAATTTGCTTTCCTTACTACCACGTATGTTGGTGTATGATTCTCCCCCCTCTTTTTAAAACCACTGCTTAACCTACTACCTTACCCAAAGAGGCATCTTCCCCAACATCTTTTCCCTTTCCCTACAAACTCACTTGGAAGAAAATATATTGAATTAAAAGTCTATGAGGCAGTCTGGTTCTGTTTTCTAAGCACGGATTCTGCTCATGTGCCTGCCACTCTGGTTATGAAGATGTAGAACAACACAGCAAGGACAAGTCCCTGTAAGAGGTCTCTGTGTGGTGGTAAAACAAGTACTCCAGGGACATGTTTTCCACTCATATCACTGCCACTGACTCACCCCAGGTAGAATTTGGTTTTTTGCAGAACATCAACTCAAAACTTACACCTTAGTTAAAGGCTTCAGGTGGAATATCAATAGACTTGGGAGATGAATGATGCCTTAATGGGTCTTCCTGCCCAGACTGAACTGCAGCTTCTGTTCTCTCAAGGAAGCCACTTTGTATTTCTTTATTTCAATGTCTTTCTCTGTAAATTAATATTTACTCAGCCTTTGAGATGTTTGGAGGAACAGGACTTACACCAGGATAGGACGAGTTTGTCTACCAGCTGATTATGGCTAAGAAGTGCAGTATCTAGCAAGCAAAATGCAAGTCCAAGCTTTTATAGGAGCACAGATGCTCATGCTGCAGCACTTGTCTGCTTGCCCTTGGCACATGGATGCTTGTTTTAGCCTAGACCTGCCCTAGGAGAGATACAGGATAATCTGGTCCTGGTACAAGCAATTAGAGGGGGGATCAGCCAGGCCTCTGGGGCCATGAGGAGAATCAGGCATCTCAGGGTGGGACCAAAACAGCCAATACATCACCATCCCAGACCAGAAAGACGACAGAGCTGTACCTCTATTTTATCTGCATTTCATCACCTCTGAGGGATGGAAAAATATGTTTAAAATCCCTTGTGAAACTAGGTATTAACTCATCCCTAGATATTACTGAGAAATAGTCAAGGTGAAGGCAAGGTGAAACTTTAGTACCTTTGGCTTTAAAAAATACAAACACTAACGTCATTAGAAATGCACAGACCTGCAAGAGATCAGAGTGAGTGAATTTGAAATTAACTTTGCAAAGTGAATGGTGTGCTTGAATAAATCTCTAAAAATGTGCTTTACCATGGAAGTAAGGTAAAATGTCAGCCTGAGGTTAAAAGCTTTGCTGAAGCAATCTCTGCTTTAAGTCTTACAGTGACCTTTGATATTTATCAGGGTAATGAAATTACAGGCCTTTTCTAAAGCTGATGAGAGGTTGTATTCAGCTCACGTGTCATAACAACTAGGGGGTTTTGCTGTAGCTGGACAACTGGCTTCTCTAGCGCTTTCTCACATGCAGAAACAAATCCTGCAGGCTGAATATTCTCATTTCCCAGCATATTTCTGCTANCTGCGGGTCCGCAATATAGGAGACCCGATATTAATATTTAATTATTATATATACATCTAATATCTAACACATATATATTTACTGGTGGATGGCATGGCCAAATAGAGGTCACCCAGCTGACCCCTAAATACTCCAGATGACCCAACAGGCAAAGATGCCGTAGGCAGAAGGGATGACAGAGGTGACTCAGCCCTCTCCTTGCTGTGTCACAACCAGAGACAGACGTCAATCCACGAACATGGACACCGGAAATGCTCTGCCCGGCTGAATGTGCAGGCTGCTGCCGTATTGGGAATCCATCAATGCCTGAGGCTGATGGTAAACAGGTCTTTAAATTGCTGAATACGAAACAAACACAAATGAGAAAAACTTGTGAAGCTGAACCACAAAGAAGCCCTATGTCAGAAGTATCAAATGAGTAAGCTGTAATTTCTTTTTAAGTACAGCACTTCCATGTCATCTGGAGACAGTGGAAGTACATGGGGTCAAAAATCCTCCAAATCCTGAAGGTTAAAAAGGAGCGCTGGCATTGTGAAGTCTGATTCCATTTTTTGTCACCCAACATTCTTGGTGTTTTGTTCTGATGGATGGCAAGCCTCGCTCAGGCCAGCTAACCAGGAACTTGTCCATCTGTAATACATTCACCACATAGTTTTCAGACAAGTCATTGCCAGCACAGGGGAACCTGTAAGGTATAGTCCTATCATTTATCTTTTGATGGGTCACTCTAAATCTAATAGCTGAATTCGTATTTTGGATTTTATTAAATGATGCTCAATTTACTCTTGCGATTCCAACCTCCCTGCCATTTCAGAGATTTAAAAAATTCCTGGCGGAGTGACATATTGTCGGAGCAATATTAAAACAAAGTCAGCCTGCTGTGCCAAACATCCTGAAGCAGTGTCAGGAATTCCCAAAGCTGGCAACGGCAGAGCTGATGAAAAGCTGGCAACTGAGTCTACGGAAAAGGGGCTCTCACTAGAAAGGGTCAGCCAAAACTGCTGTGTTATCCAAGGAGACTGTGTGGGGAGCGTTTGTGGGGTCTCCACACAGTTGTAACATTGAGTTTATAACACATATTCAGTGAGTGAGCTAAGAATGAGTGTGTTTTGTACCAACTGCATTTTTATTTGAAAAAGATAGGTGGATGATTGTTTTGTATGGAATTATTGAAGGATTTTGTCCTGTTACACTGATTTGCTAAAAATACCCTAAAGCTCTCTCTGATTTTTGGGGTGGAGCAGTCAGATTATCAAACATTTCAGAGCCATATGCTGTGCATTTGGCTTCATACAGCTTATTTCAGACATCTGCACTAAAACAGGATGAATGACATCCAACAGACACCTATTTCTTTCCACTGGCTAGGACAGTCCTAGGCAGCTTGTGGAAATGCAAGTGTCTGTGCTGTAGATGCGCCTTTGCTCAGGGGCATCTGAAACTGGTGCTGTTTTCAGAGATTAAACAACTGACATTGCTAAGAATACTTCCACTTGTTCCAGTGAGGATTAAGTATGACTCTACGAAGCTCCTACAAGATATTTAGATTATTTGTATTACATCAAGACTGTGGTTTTCACCAAGATTGTATCCAAACATGAGGATATTTCCCCAACCCAAGGTCCACAAACCACAGTAGGGTAATGTAATTGAAACTGAACTGCCCTGTTTGGAATTCCTTATTCGCCAAAACTTTAAAAACCTGCAGCTTTTTCCACAATGAAACTGAATTTGAAATGCAGTTTTAACGGCGCTTCAATATTTGGACAGGAAAAACGGTCCATTTTCTTGAACGGAAATGCAAAGTTATCACGTGCAATTTATATTAAACTAGCATGCCTCGTTGACATGATACCATTATGCAGGATAACCAAAAGCAGAGCACTTGCTAATCTTAGGATCACAGGTCTGGAAGCAATCTCCAGGGCAGTGGATACCTCATCCACATTCCTGGCACTGAAACTCCTGGCCTTGTGCAGCAATTCTGGGAGTTACTGTTATGAAGATCATTATCTTTCTTAACCTCTATGCAAAATTCATGGTGCCAAGAGCCAGGATTCACTTTACATCAGTCTGGCACTGCTGAAGTCCTTATTATTTCATACAGCAAAGAAAAAAATATATTCCGCTTTCTTTTGGTTTAGACCAGACAGGACAAATTCTGGCTTACAGAATTAGCTCTGCCTGCTTAATTCATAAAATCATCTCCTGAAAGGCCACATTTGTCACCCAAAGAAGATCTGCTTTTAATCATTCCATTAGGAGAATCACCTCTCAGATCTGCTGTAATGCAGAACTGCCCTGGACTGCCTCAGAGAGCAGCTTGGGACAGAAAGGAGCTTAAAGCACTCTCACAGGCTTCACTGTAACCTTGGAGTCTAATGTAACATTTTTTTCTTCACATAAAGCAGATGCAAACCTGCATATTTACAAAGTAATTTAGTTGTAATTCTGGGGCAAGAAATAAATAATAAAGCATAAGCAAAGCTGATGGAGAGGGAGCAATGTCCCACTTGTGTTTGATAAACACCTATATTTCATGAGGAAAATACAGAAACATTGATCTGAGGTCCCTTCACAACCAGCTGACTGCATGGACAGAGCTTTACATTTGGGTTGACCCCCACCATCATTTTCATTGGAGATCTCAGATTATATGCTATTTCAGGTTATTATTAAAATTATAAGAGAAAGGGCTTCAGTGTGACCCTGCTACCTGGGATTTGCTTCCTAGCTAATCCCTGTCAATAGTGATATTTAAGGACAGCCATCATTTCCTGCTCAAATTTTATTGCCAGAGGAGCATTAATGAACCAAAAGATGTAAATCACACAAAACCTTTTTACGTGCTTATGTTTCAATCACAGGGAATCGGGGGCTTCCAAATTCTGCTTTCGAAAGCATAAGGACGAGTGATACAGAAGTGGACAAGTTACCTACCTCATTAGGAAAAATTCTGTGAATCATGCTAGTTTTTTATATCTTTAATTTTTGTTTTGTTTTTAAGAATTACATAAGAATTCATATGAATAGTATTCCCCCTGGATAAAAGTTACCGGAAGAAAATCTCAATGCTTTCACACAGTAAAATACCATCTGCTTCTATTTAAGAAATCCACGATAATGGAACTCAAAACACTTTGATCACATGTTTAATGTGAGTTTTGCATTAGTATTCCAGATCAGCTTTGCAAAAAGTTGCCAGCTCCAAAATTGCTTCTCAGCTCCTTCTGATGGCAACCAAGAAAGAAAAAACAATATTTCATTCTTTGAGAACAATAAAAACAGACTTCCCCACAAATTTGATGAGTTTTGTTACAAGCACGGAAGAAAGCCCTGACATGTGCTCAGACTGTATGCAGTTATAAACAGTAGATTTGGGTCAGACTGAATCAAATGGCTCTTACTCTGAATCATCTAATTACAGAGCACTTAAGTCTTTTTCTATATATGTAAATGCTTTATTATCTCAACTTAGTAAGACTGCAAAATGAATACCCCACAAAATGAAGATGGAGTATAAAGTTAAAATGGCAGAAAGATGCCTCTCCTACCTCCAAAAACTGATTAGAAAATTCAAATACAATTCCATGCATTTCAAAACAAATGTCTATGCTTGACTGCAGAGGCACTGCATGATCTTGCAGGGATTTCTTCAACCATGGTAAGACATGGCCAGGGGAATGGAACAAAACCTGGTACTCCTTTAGCCTGGGTCAGTAGACATGCTCAGGATTAACTCAGAAAGATGAAACAGGACTCAAATAGAGGTGGGAAGTTGAGGCAGGCCCCCATGAAGGAGCTGAATGAGAAGTGAATCACCTTCAGAAATCAGTGGGCTGAGACAGCTGAAACAAGGGGCCAAGGTAAGGTCACACTGGCAGGGCTGACACTGTTTTGTGGCAAAGCCAGTGAAGAAGAAACACCTAAAGAAGACATCATTCTTAAGGCAAAGACTCGGCAGGACCTTGAGCATCGTGGACTCCCTCTTGAGCATCACCAGGATAAGGTGTCGCCCTTGGACACAGAATAGTAGAATGGTTTGGATTGGAAGGGAACATTGGAAGATCATGTGGTGCCAACCCCTCTGTCGTGGTGTATTGGGTCTGTCTGAGCTCACAGCAGTCCTCGCAGTGCTGTGCCTTGGAAGGGTGTTGATAACACACAAGTGTTTTGACTACAGCTGGGCACACTACCCCTTCCCCCTAACTGAGGATGAGATTCTGGGAGGGCACACGAGCAGGCCAGCTGACTCAGACTGACCAAAGGGATATTCCATACCATATGACGTCAGTTCAGATATAAAAGCGGAGGAAGGGAGCAAGGGAGGGGGACATTCTTCCCGAGACATGTAGGCCCTGCTTCCCTGGATGTGGATACTTCTGCAGATGGGGAAGTAGAGATTAGTTTCTTTTGCTTTGCTTCTGCGCGGGCTTTTGCTTTGCTTCATTTGCGCTATACTAAACTGCCTTATTCCAAACCACCCTTTGTATATCATCTTATTGTCGGGACTGAGTGACCATTCGGGCCCCTGGCTTCCAGCCAGGGTAAAACCCGTTACACGTGGGCAAGGACATCTTTCACTAGACCAAGTTGTTTAAAGCCCCATCCAAACTGGCCTTGAGCACTTTCAGGAATGGGGCATCCACAGCTTATCTGTGGCATGTTCCAGTGCCTCACCACGCACACAGTAAAGAAATTTTTCCTAAGATTCAACATAAACCTGCCCTCTTTCAGTCTAAAACCATTTCCCCTTGTCTTGTTATTGCATACCCTTGGAAGAAGACCCTCTCCAGCTCTTTTGCAAGACCCCTTTAGATACTGGAAGATGTCTCCAGACTGAACAACTCCAACTCTCTCAGCCTGTGTTCATAAGGTGTTCCACCCCCCAGCCATGGCTTTATTCAGAACCCACCTGAGTATGTCCATGTCCTTCATATGTCGGGAGCCCCAGAGATGAACTCTGTACTCCAGGTGTCATGAGAGCAGGGATTTGAACCAAGGACATTTCCTTGACCACTTTGGTTGGGAGGAATAGCATTTCCATAGGAAAAACACAGATTTTCCTGGCTTTAAATAGTCACAGTATCACAGTATAGATAAGGCTGGAAAGGACCTTGAAGATCATCTAGTCCAACCTATAATCCAACTAACCTATCAGCTACATCTAGACCATATCACTCAGCACCTTGTCCAGCCTCCCCTTGAACACGTCCAGGGTTGGCAACTCAACCACCTCTGCAGGCAACCCATTCCACATCCGAATCACTCTTTCAGTAAAAAACCTTTTCCTAATATCAAGTCTAAACTTTCCCTGCTGAAGCTTAAGACTATGACCTCTCGTCCTATCCCCAGAGACCAAGGAGAAAAGACCAACCCCTGCCTGACTACAACCTCCTTTTAGATAGTTATAGACAGCAATAAGGTCACCCCTGACCCTCCTCTTTTCTAGGCTAAACAGACCCAGCTCCTTCAGCCTCTCCTCATAGGGCTTATCTTCCAGCCC
>WEKX01028239.1:854278-917040 GCA_013390025.1 Pitta sordida | reverse complement strand
TACACCACATCCACAGCCTTCCTCTCATCCACCAGGCGAGTTACTCGATCATAAAAAGAGATCATGTTGGTCAAGCAAGACCTACGCCTTCTAAACCCATGCTGGCTGGGCCTGATCTCTTGTCCATCCTGCAGGTGTTGCATGATAGCGCTCAGCACTATCTGTTCCATAACACTGCCTGGCACTGAGGTGAGGCTAACAGGTCTGTAGTTTCCTGGATCATCCTTCCGACCCTTTTTGTGTATGGGGGTCACATTCGCCAACTTCCAGTCATCTGGGATATCACCTGTGCTTCAAGACTTCTGATAAATGATGGAAAGCGGTTTAGCAAGTTCATCTGCCAGCTCTCTCATCACTCTGGGGTGAATCCCATCCGGTCCCATGGATCTATGGGGATCCAAATGGATCAGCAGTTCTCTAACTACTTCTTCCTGAATAACAGGAGTACTACAGTGTATCCTGTCTCCATCTGCCAGCTTAGGTATCCAGTTACCCTGAGGACAAATGACCCTACTGTTGAAGATAGAGGCAAAGGAGGCATTGAGTACCTCTGCCTTATCCTCATCCCTAGTTACTATATTTCCCTCCACATCAAGTAAGGAGTGGAGTTTGTGCCCTACCTAGCTCTGGGACAAATAAACTTTCCGAAAGAAAAGAGCAGCTAATACAATTTGTTCCCTCTATCCAGTTAAGGGAAAGCTAAATTAAATCTAGTTTCTAGCGAGAAGCAAATGCCATATGGTTTTTCTTAGGATTTGTTAACCTATATTAAGTAGTAATTGAAATCATATGACTTTTTGATTATCCAGGATATGTTATTTTAAAAGCATGTGGACACAAGCAGGTTTTAATTCTCTGAGGATAAAAGCAATCCTGCCCTTTTGCCTATGCATGAGGGGGATGAGGAGGACAGAATGGGTATTCTTGAGATTACAATGGAAATGAGATGTCCAGCTCCTTCAAATTTCACTTCCAGTACTATTTTCCACCCCAAATACAGGCAAATACAAGCCATGGTGGCTGAGGTCTCTGGGTTTGTTCGGCCTGGAGGAGACTGAGGGGAGACCTCATCATGGTTGGCAGCTTCTTCACGAGAGGAAGAGGAGGAGCAGACTCTTCTCTGTGGTGACCAGTGACAGGACTTGAGAGAATGGACTGAAGTTGTGTCAGGGGAGGTTTAGGTTGGATATTAGAAAAATGTTCTTCACCCAGAGAGTGGTTGGGCACTGGAAGAGGTTCCCCAGGGAAGTGGTCACAGCACCAAGCCTGAGAGAGTTCAAGAAGCATTTGGACAATGTTCTCAGCCAGATGGTGTGACTCTTGAGTCTCTCCTGTGTAGGGGCAGGAGCTGGACTCGATGATCCCTGTCTCTCCCTTCCAACTCAGGATATTCTATGATTCTATGACTTCCTCCAAAAACTCCTCTCCAGGTGCTACAGCATTTAATACTCAGATATCAGACCAGACAAGGTTTATTCCAATGATTTCTGTCTTTCCTTTTTAATTTGCATATCTGGCAGTCTCTCAGTATTGCCCACTTTGCAGCTACTTTGCACAGGAAAAATTATCTGAGGTGTGCATAGCAGGGAACTGAGGTGCCTGGATTGGAAACCCCTGTACTTTTGCCAAAACAATTTGATCAGATGTAACCATGAGGAAATTCTTAAGAATGTCATATTTACTGCTAAGTATACCTTTGGATTCCATGAAATCCTGAATGCCTTCCTATAAAAGCCTCAGGGAATAAACAGAAAATGTTGAGGTTATTTCGGTCTGTAAAAGACTGCAGACTCATGAAGACAAACTCACTCTTTTCTTTCATGCTGGCTGCAGAATTGCTTTCAAATCTGCCTAGAATCTAAAAAAATCATTCACATCACCTTTTTCTTTTCATAGATGAATATTCATGGTGATGGTTTGCAATTATAATTTGTGGGATTCTAAATTTCTGGCAAAATTTCCACAGAAATAACCAGTTCCTTTTTGATTTTAATGATCAGACATCTTTAAGGCACTTGTTGAAGCTGGCTATAGGAACGCAAATGAATACTGCCAATTAGTGAAACTCAAAGTATGCAGAATGTATTGCTAATAAAGACAGAGGTGAAAGCTTTGATGGGAGAGGGAGGAAAGGTTAGAGAGGAAGTTCCTCGAGTTCATTTTTTTGTCTTTCCTTTTGGATGTCCACAAAAAGTGATGCAAGTGAAGTTTGGAAGGCAGAGCCGAATTGCCATCTATGGCCTTTCCATGTGTTGTTCCAGCACTCCCAGTTGTGCGAGTTCTCCCCCATTTAGAAAAATAAAACCCGAGCTGTTTTCTACTCTGGGAATAAAGCACAAAGCTGAGCATCAAGATCGAAATAGCTGCACACCAGGCATGAAATTTCTCCTTGGTATCACAGCTCATTTGTGTATGGGGAGCATCTGTTCAAAAAGCAATTCTACCCATCTCAGCTCACTGGAGTACTGACGATGTGATTTGGGTAAGTCCGTCCTGCACAGATCAGGTCTTCAGTGGCTCTGTAGGTAACCTACAACTTCCTCCAGTCAGGCTCTGTTGCAATCCTGTTAAAGTTAGTATAGATGCACAACACTGACTGTGACCCTCTGGGGCAACCATCCTGAAGAACCTCCCCTGTTCCTATCCTGTTCCTATGTGCAGTCTTATTTAAGTGTAATTACATTTATTATACTGGAAACTTTCCTCTTAAAAGTCAAAACAATGTTATGGCAAAACAAACACAAGTGCTTTTATTCCAGGCTGATTGTTAAATATCAGATCTCCTTTTGCAGATCTGAAGTATCACAGGGATTTTCACATCAGCAAATTTCTGAAGGCTAGATACTGAGGTTTTTTTAGTATTTTGATCCCATAAAACATCCCAGTGGCATTAAAACACCCATGAAACTTAAACACAAATAGTGAGAGAGGTTTTTTTCCATTTACCCAGTATTGTACTTTCAAGTATTTCAGGGCTCTTGCAGGATCCAGATGGCTTGTACTCAAGGATCAGGTTCAAACACAAACCTGCTCTTTTCTTTCCTCTTCTTTCCCTCCCCCTCCTTTCTCCTTCTATTTCCTTCCAAATCGCTAATACTTTAAATAGGATATAAACGCCTGGACAATAAGTACGAGTTCACTTCAGGGTTTACCAGAGAATTAAGCTATTTTGTCTCCTGGCAATAGAGTGATAATCCAGCCATTTTTTGCAAAAATTTTTACCACTGCTGTGGACTGACTCCATCTCCCTTTGAATCAGTTCTGCTGCTCTCACAGCCTTGTCTGACCCAGCCAGCAGTCACAGTGTGGCTCACATAAATTGAGCCCAGGCCACATGTGTCATCGATTCACTGAGGGAGCTTCCCCAAATTCCGCGCTGACAGGATGCCCCTTATTGTCTTTGAGGAGTTGGTTTGTGGAAGTACCAGTCCCAGAGGATGAAATAAATACATATTTACCTCCCTAAAAGAGAAATTAGCAGCTTCTGTAGTAGGGCCAATAGAGCGTTGTTGGCCTGGAAAGTATTTTTTCATGCCTAAAAGTCGGAAAGTTGAAGAAAGGTGACACACTACCATGAAGACAGCCTTCAGGAGTCCATGACCACCTACGTTCCAGATTCATGTGAAAAGGCTTAGGATTTTCAAGCGAAAATCCTTGCTAGATGTGCCCTGGAAATGGAAAACAAATCACTGTCTTTCAGCAAGCGGGTCAGGTTGGGTCATTATTGCCTGTGATTAGTAAAGGAAACAGAAGCAACTGGACATGAAAGATTGTCAGGACAGAAATTAGCAGGATATGGACAAAGTACTAAAGAGGATTTGTGACTCCTTTTCTTCCATTTCTTTTTTCTTGACTATTTACTTTTCTGAAATCCTGCATTGACAGCACATTGAGCTATTTAAGTGTTAACTATTTGTTCACTGGACAAATCTATTGACTAAATATGTCCTAAATTAAATCATGGGCTGCCTGGGAGGAAAAAAAGTTCCTGCAAATCTCTTTAAATCTGTTAAGGGAAATGGAAATGTGCAATTATATTCCAGCAAGGATATTCGTAATCAGGTTTGTTTCCCCATGTACAATTAAAAGAATTTAAATTAAAAAGCAGTGACTTTCTCTAGCTGCAGAAATCCCAGCTCTTCAAGTTAATTCTGACTCACCAGGAAGATTTTTCCCTTAATCAAAGTGATCACCATTTCGTTCAGTGCATCGGAGCTGCAGTGCTGAGTGTCCCTGATTCTTCATGGCTATAAAATATGTATGTGTAATACTTTGTACCTTTTCACAGAATATTTATAGAGTGAGACTGTCAGCTCAGCCTTCACAGAATCACAGAATCACAGAAAATTATGAGTTGGAAGGGACCCACAAGGATCATCTAGTCCAACTCACCGTCTAATACCCGTACAGCGACCAAGAGCACATCCCAGAGTATAATAACAACCTAGATGCCTCACAGTCTAGCAGGCCACTCTGAGCCGGAGGGGGCCCAGGGTCATCCAGCCCTCACCCCCCAGCTAGACCAGCTAGACCATGTCACTAAGCTCCTCGTCCAGTCTTCTCTTAAACACTTCCAGGGACGGCGACTCCACCACCTCCCTGGGCAGCCCATTCCAATATGCAATTACTCTCTCCGTGAAAAACCGCTTCCTAACATTGAGATTAAACCTCCCCTGGCGTAGCTTAAGGCTGTGCCCTCTCGTTCTGGTGTCGTCAGCCTGNTATGTTACCCTCTGCATCCAATAGGGAGTGGAGGCTGTTACTGCCTTTCTTTTTACTGTTAATGTACTTATAGAAGCTTTTCTTGTTGTCCTTGACAGAGACAGCTAGGTTGAGCTCCATCTGGGCTTTTGCCTCTCTGGTTTTCCTCCTACACTGCTTAACAGCTTCCTTAAACAGACTCTGACTCACCTCCCCTTTTTTCCAAAGGTTGTACAGTCTCTTTTTCTCCCCCAGCTCCTTCAGGAGCTCTTTGCTCATCCAGACTGGCCATCTGCCCCTCCGACTCACTTTTCGGCACATTGGGATCGCCTGCTCCTGTGCCTTCATGAGCTCATCCTTAAAGTATGTCCAGCCCTCCTGGACCCCTCTGCCATTAAGGGCTTTTTCCCATGGTACCCTCTCAATCAAGCCTTAGACAGATATTTTCTGAGGTAATGAAATGGTGGAATACAAAAGCAGGCACCTGAGTCTCCCAATCGAATCTGCAATTAAAACAAAATTAGACACATAATTAATCTAAATAAGTCTAGAAAGTATGGCTTCCAGCAAAAGGGAGAAGATACCCCTTTTCTTCATTTGTTCAAAGGTTAAAAGCTGCTTTGTTCGCAGGGGCCTTGTACACAGCCTGACAACAAACACATTTTGGATTTTAGGTGGTTCCTTCCCCCATAAAACTACATAATCAGAGTCAGATCCAACTGACATTGAATCTGTCACATTAAAATCTCACATTAAAAATAAGATAAGGCATAGAACGGTGACAGGAAAGATGAGTCATGCAACAACATGTGTAGGGTTGTGGGGTTTATATATTATCAGAAATCTTTAAACTATGGCCAGATATTATTCTGAAAGGACTGTTGCAGTTTGTAACAGAATTGCCCACTCTGTGAAGAAATTACTATAGGATATGGAGGTCTGTGATATATATTAAGTGAGTAGGTAGACATGTCTGCCTATTTCCACCCAAAAAATTGAGAAATTCTTTCTCTCTGACCCTCTCCCTGAGCACTGCGGAAAGGGGAAGGTGATAAAACCTCCATTACCAGAAAAAGATCAGACAGGAGCCAAAGCAAACAGCAGCTGGCTCAACAAATATGAATTTCAGGTAATGGTCATAAAAAACAGACTGGAACTGTGGATGCTAATAAAGTGACAGCAAAGGTCAAATCTTGCTTTTTAATAACATAGTTTGGTTCAAAACAACAAATAAAATGAAAGCATGGTTCACAAAACAAAAACAACCAACCAATCAACCAAACAAAAAATAAACAAACAAAAACCTCCACACCAAACATTTGATTCTGTGAGTAATGCTTCCCACCCCAGCAGCCCCTCAGTTCCTGGTATGCACAGGAGTGGTGCTTCCAAACAAACCAACAATGAAAAGGCACCTGGGAGACTGAAATTGCTGCTCATCCGCTGACCAAACTCCCTGTTTCACAGTATTCCTCATTCTGTTGATTCACACCCACCCACTTGCCACTTCTTCTCTGAGAAACACATCATGAAGTGTTTGGGACAAAACCATCTTTCCATTCTTCCTTTTTGTGTAGTGGGTTGCACAAAGGGGTTCTGGGTTTGGCTTTGACACTTTGGTTCCACGGAAGCAGTTGTAATAGTAATAGATAATATTTCATTCTTTATCACTTTATCACTGTTGCATGCAGAGCCCGCGGAAATAAACAGAACTCGCTCTGGTATCCAAGCACTGATGTTTAGGGAAGCGATTCAGCATTTACACAGTTGCTGAGGATATTAATTCATAGCAGGTCAAAACCCAGAAAAGGTTGCTCTTGATGAGACCATTGCTGGAACTGGTTTCTTCCCCACCTGCTCATGTGAGGTTTCGGATGCAGCTGCGCAGGCACACCAAGGGCAGGATCCTGAGCCACATGGATGTGGAGACCGACCCAGACTCTCAGGTTCTGTGAGAAACATTAGCCCTCAGAGAGCTGTAAGTAATAACCAGATTTTATGCTTATCACAAGAAGAATCCCATAATTGCCCTAGTAGACCTATAAACAATTCATCCCATTGTTTATTTCTTTGTTTGCCAGTGCAGTAACCTGAACACAGATGGCCAGGAAATTTTTTTTTCCATCATGTGACCTTTGAAGTCTATTGTCAGCTTGCTTTCTGCACTGTGAAGCAAGCTCATTTGTGAAAAGGTGGAGGAAAAGAGTCCCAAAACCCAACCAACAAAAACATTAGAATAGCTGAGAACTTCATAGTAAACATATTTTCATGAGATTAATATTTTCATAAGATGAGGCAATATATCTCTGAGTCCAAATGATCTTGAAACTAACTACACTTATTTCCAAGGCAGAGCAATTTCTGGGTGATAAAAACACTATTTAGCTGATTAAACAAAGTGTAGAATATCCTGCAAGAGACACTAAGGAGTCCAGAGCCACTGCGCTGGGGTATGCAGGAGGTAGGCTGAGGTTTGGTCACTGCCCTGGTCAGGATTCAAGCCTGAATCCTCCATCTGCCTTTTTTGCCCTGTCTCTGCCACAGGGACATTTTACTTTTTGAAACTCAAAGACAGATGGAGGTAAAAAAGTTCTTCTTCAGCTCTCCGTGCTCTAATAAGGATGGTAGGTCCCAAATTGATGAGGAAATTGTGGAAGAGTCCTACAACATCTGCACAGTAACCACTGAGCACTGAAAATTATCTCAAACAGGCAATGCTATCTGAGAGGCCAAGTTAGAAGGTAAAATTGAAAAGGCAATTTCAAATGCAAAAAATAAATTAATACAAATGTCCTAATAACTTCATTTCAGGATAATGTATCAATATTAATCAAACTTCATTGTATTTTCTGCCAGTAAATAATGTTCTCCTTATCTCAAAAATGAAAACCCTGCCAGGCTCACAATGATGAGCAGGAGAGAGGTGCTAAAACACACCAGAATATGACTGTGCTTGGACTGTCACTTTAACTGGTTTTGTATGTTTGAGTGGAACTAAACTGTGTTATAACCACATTATGAAATTGTGAAAACCTGTACAGGAGTCCAGGCTGGGATATGTCACACCATGAGAACAGCAGTGCACAGATGATGCTCCAGAGGCTAATGTATTTTAAAAGGACAGCTCAGATTTTTCCTTCTTGGAGACAGGAAAATAAAAATATATTTTTTTTAAATAATGGTTTTGGTTATAATTTTCATGATGAAAATCTTAAAACTTTTTGTTGTTGTTGTGATCCAATCCAAATGTCATTACCAATAATGGTTTAATCAACAACTTCTCAGAGAGAAAAGCGTCAGTATTGGAAAAAGGGTGACTTGAAAATTGAGTAGATCTAATTTTCGACCAGGACAAGGCATAAGCACTTCATTCAAGGTTGAGAAAAACACAGAGGCAAAGTGAGGAGGCAGAACTCCTGTCTCTGTGTGCTTTGTGTGCAGCTCCAACATTATATCACACTTCTTTCCATTTCCTATTTACAGAAGCAGAACAAAACAAACTTGCACAGAGCTGTTCAAATCAAAAGGTAATGATTATCTGCAATGAGCAAATAGAAAACAGAGACATTTCTAAAGAAATCTGTCTCTCATATATGCTGCTGGGCTGTTGGTGAAATGGAGATTTTTTCAGGGTTTTTTTCCTCTCTGATAAAGTTGATTCACCTTTTTCTTATTGGCAAAGCACAAAACAGGTGATTTTGTTAATTTACTGAGGAGTTAGTTCTCCTAGCAATTTTTTGTGACTAACCAATGTAATGAAGTCACATAGAGGTAATTTCTGGGAAAATACGTCATGTTTTTGTCACTTCTTCATGGAGATATTCACCTCTCGGCTCTCTGCGCACATAATGGAGCTATTACATACTGTGAGGTTAAGAAACAGCTGCGTAGACAAAATGAATTGACTGGCAGATTCTATGAAGGTCACAGAGTGAAAGTAACTTTACACAATTTCACATGGCACTCAGGGAAAATATCTTATCCTACTAAATTCTGACAGGGTCCACATCCAAATCCCTTCTGAATGCTATGAAACCTGGGAGAAGGCTGGTGTAGATACAAAGTCTACAAGTGACCTTCGCTGCCTCTCTGCCTCGGCTTTAGATTTGAGCAGCTCCACATTTAGAAAATATGGAAAATCCACTTTAGTACAGTGATGAGTGTCCCCACCTGTCGTGTGGGAGACCTGAGTTCAATTCTCGCCAGGGAGACAGTGTTAAAGAGTTAGACTCGATGATCCTTGTGGGTCCCTTCCAACTCAGAATATTCTGTGATTCTGTATTCTGTTCAGAGATGAGTTCTGAACACGTTGGAAATCTGCACCCGAAACCTGCCTTTAATGGTGGAGCCTGACTTGCTGCTGCCAATGAACGGACTGAAGGCAATTCCATCAGCCTGAAAGAGCCAAGTATAAAAGGCCAGAGTCTCTCTACTGTCAATTAGAACAGCTTCTATGGTCAAATCATCATTAAAATGGTGATTTTAGAGGAGAAACCCAGGACTCAGTGTGCAGCATTCTGCATCAGACCTGAAAGATGGACTGGCTGCAGGCAGCAAAAACCTCTGAGCTTAAAGGCACAGTACTGAAAAGGAAAAAAGGCAAAACCAAAGCAAGCAAAAAGCCAAACCCAGAACACAAACAACTCATTAAATCATTGATTTCAGCACAGTACTGCTGTATATGAACAGTATTTGTTTGTTCTTTTATTAAATATATAACTTCAATATTTACTATCAATTGCAGAGTACTAGGGCATTTTTCTGGTTTTTTTCATATTTTTACACTTACTCCCCACAACTCCCTGTGGTGTCTAACACACACCATAGGGATATGTGAATTATTAAAAGCTGTCTTTTCAAGAGGGCTGAGGTGCTATGAAATACCTGAAAGGGATGATGTTACAACTGCCATTGTTTCAACCATGCATTTGGATTGGGTATTTATCAAGACTTTTTCATACATGTAAGCAGAATTAATTTTTTTCCCCAAAGAATTAAGAATTGCTAGACGTTCTAATCATAGGACTGTTTGCTATAGATGGCAATTTTTTAATATTATATATGTCAAATATTGCTATTTGCCATTGCTGATAATATTTCTCAGCAGGGAATTTGCAAAAAGTCTAAAAGGGATTTGCAACACTGGTGCAAGGATCTCAAATTCAGACTCTAAATTCTATTGAAAAAAATGGAGGTTTATATTATATTTAATAATATAACAAAATAATAAAACATTTATGTTTAAATAATACATTGTTTAATAGAAATAATTAATTTTATTATTTATATGTGTCAATATTTGTTTATGTTAAATATTCATTATTTTTATATTATATCTATTATAAAGTCTGGATTTCAGCCATTCTGGAAAAAGCCCTAAATCCCCAAATATTGATCTAAAAAATGTTATCGTTTGGGATCCCAGCATATATGTTCCTGATTTAAATTCATAGAACCAGTCATGATTGAAATTATGAATATATTTAGGTATTCACACACTGGGAATCCTGAGTGCTGATAATTTTAATTCCTCCCACTCATATGGATGTTCACATTGTCTAAAGAATGTAAGAAGCAGATCTCAAGATTGTGATCTTAAAATTGATGACCTCAGAGTTTCTTTCCAGAGTAGCTGATTGATGACAGAGTATTTTAATTGGCATATTGTTCATTTGAGGGGGAAAACAAAGGGATTTTGTGATTTCTTGTTCTTCTTGTCAAGAGATGCCCTTTCTTTCACCTGAAAACGGATATTTCTGATCACTAGTGAGATGCCTCATCAGCTGCAGAGATGAAAAAGAACTTCTTACACAGACAACTCAGAATCACTTCTGAGAGTCAAGACAGGTATCCCTTTTAATGATGGCTAAAGCTGGGGGTTTTAGTGATGTAAAGCCTCATTTGCTGCCCAGAGCTTTGCCTTGTTATCAACGTTTGAAAAAGTTGTGTTTCTGAGTTATAGAAACATTCTGGATTTAGTGAGGGAATGAGATAGAATACAAACTCTTCGTCCAGCTGAAATGCCCCCTCCAAATTTCTTTTCGTCATGCAGTGGCCTCTTTCATCAGTAGCATCTTTTTCTTCTGCATCCTCTTCTTTCTGGATACTGAGCTGCACTGAAAGGTGCCATGTCAGCAACTACATACTGTAGGTAAAGATTTGTTCTGATTTAATTAGAGAGCAACTTCATTTTAAAAAAGATTGAGCAGATGAAAAAACTAAATTATAACAGGAAGCAGGATGCAGTTTGCAGTCCATCAGTCAAATGCCACAGTGCAGGAAAGTGGCCATATGTTCGTGAGTGTAACATTTTGTCCTTGATTTAATTCTAGTTGGCTCAGGATGGTTAGAAATCTTTTACAAATGAGTTGAAGGAATGAGTCTGATACTTGAAATGTAAATCCTGCTCACTTGACTGGTAAGAGTGATCATACTGGTTAATTCCATCAGTTTAGACTGAAAATCTGTTAAAGAACATTGGACAGATTCTGACTAAAGTCAGCCAGGTGGGAACTCAGACTTACAGCAGTGTAAATCAGGAGGATATGACCCACCTGGCATGAATAAAAAAAGGCAAGATCTTCCATATGCTTTCAACTCCCTGGGAGGATGCCTCCTTTCCTCTCATAAAAGTGAGAGAATAGCATGTTTTAGTCCTATACAGAAAAATCTGCACTATAAAAATTATCATAAAGGAAACTCAAATCATTTGCAAACTCAAAGCAAAGTTTTCTGTTTGGATATGATCAGATCCCCACTGCAGGCAGCATGCTGATGTTTACTAAGGGATTAACACATCCTTCATCATCATATCCCATACACCACAGCAACACAACCTCTGGCCCCACACACACAGCTTCTATTTGATATCCATGTGCATGAACACTGCAGCTGTGCTGGCCCTCGGTGTGCTGACAGGTTTGTTAATGGCTGTGGGAGGAGAAAGCTGACTGTAGCTCAGACCTGGGGGAAGAGAGAATTTCAGCCAATGGTAAAACCCTGATGATAAGTCTAGAATTTCTTAGTTCAATCTCTTTTTGAGCTGAATCCTGCAGCTCTTAGCTGGGGTCCTCTTTGCCATGCTCCCCTGTATCCAAGACTCTGGGAAGGCATTTTAGGTTCTGCTCCAGAGCTGACCCCACTGAGAGGTGGGTGGTGATTGCATAGCTTTCATCATAACCATGAGTTCCTAAATTGTTAAAAACAACCACTTAAACTCTATAGGGCCAGAGTGCTCTACAGGGAAGCACAGCCATGTACCTGTCCACAGGAACAGACCAACCTGGGAACCGGAAGATAAGCTGTGACTGGAATCACAGAATCCCAGCATCTACTGAGCTGGAAGGGACACACAAGGATCATCAAGTCCAACTCTTAGCCCTACATAGGTCCATCCCCAAGAGCCACATTATGCGCCTGAGAGTATCACCCAAATGCTTCTTAAACTCTGTCAGGCTTAGTGTTGTGACCTCTTCCTTGTGGAACCTGTTCCAGTGCCCAGTCATCCTCTAGGTGAAGAATCTTTTTCTAATATTCAACCTAAACCTTCCCTGACACAACTTTAGGCCATTCCCTTGGGTCCTGTCACTGGGATTAGGACAGGCCTTGGGCAGGATGTCACCCAGCTGTTTGAAACAGAAAGAGGGAGTGAGGCTGGAGTATCCACCATGTCTTTAGTGAACAGATCCCCAAAGTTATTTTCACCTCACAGAGCTGGAGTTTTCATCTTACTGGGCCAGAGGTTGCTATCCGCAATCAGGCTGGATAAATCTGTGCTTTGGGAGCAAAGAATTTCTCTTGTAGGCTGAAGTTATTTACACAGCCCTTTACCTGTGCTGTAGCACAACCAAAGGGCATGACTGAGATGTATTAAATATCTGAAAGGCTTTTTATTGCTGAAAGTTGAATTCACAGTCCACTTTCTCATTTGATAAATCCAGAGCTGTCAGCTACAGGAACTTCAGGGCAGATTCGTTGTGTAAGAGCACAGTGTGCCATAGTCACAACTCTGATCTTGCAAGATACAAACACAAAGAATCAATATCTCACTTCTTTGCTTGAAATGTGGCTGCCTGTAAATGCTGATTATAAACTCATTTTTCATTTGATTCATGTTTCCCTCTACTATGTAAAAGAAATGTACCTAAAATGCAACAAAGAGAAAATTGGTCATATGCTAAAGGTGGCATGTACAGTGCATGATGATGGCCTATGAGCAGTCCTTCTGACACTGGGGAACAACCTAAAATCTGAGGTCTGCAGTAAACCAGAAGGGACAAACAGACAGCCTGCATCTGGACAGGACAATCTTCCTACTCATTCACTCCATACAGAGCTACATACTTGGTTGGTTTAAAATTGCACAGCACAAATAACTCCTGCAGTCAAGTGGGTTTCATCCCTACAAAGGTGAGGGTTGTTGGAAGCATGGAGGAGCAAGTCCACCTGCAGCCTGAAGAACAGGGTTTATCCTTCTGATCTCTGCTGCAGCAAGGAGCTTAATGAAGAAAGGTACAATTTAGGCACAAAGCATTGAATTAAGTGTGGAGGGAAGACCTGTAGCATCACATAGTTCTCTCACCAAGTCAGGGATGGATACAAAAAGCAATGGGTTAAAATTAATTTCACAATTCTTTCTGAGGCAGAGCACAGACCAAGGGGCCGAACAGCTCACAACCACCAGCAAATGATTTAGATCATCCTTTAGATACCCTGGAACACACACATTCAGCCCTGGGATTCTACAGACATGAGAGAGGGGCTCCTGAAAAAGCAGATGTGGAAGCCCAGTCTTCATTTTCACGTTGGGTTCAGGGCTCCCACTGCTGACTGAAGCCACCAACAGCAGTTTCAATGGTGGAACAAATTCAGGAATCGTTCCCGCAGTGAGCAGCTTTAAATTAATCTGATTATTTCATCCCAGCTCTTTGACAAATGAGTCTGATTTATTTAGCTCATTTGAAACAAGTTCATTTTAATGAAGTTATTTATATAACTCTGTGATGCCAGAATACATGCTGTCCAAAGGGCAAAATGTATGATCTCATTTCTAACTTAAACCCCTTCTATTACTCTCATCCTCTAACTTGAGTAGCAGGAGATCAGAACATATCTTCTTCCCTTTCTCTCTAGATGGCAAAAAGTCATGTGACAGCTGCCAGGTATTATCAGCTCATTTAGTCATTTTTTCTCTAGCCTAGGAAATCAGATTACAGCGTGAAATTTACTTCTGCTAAATCATATGGAAATACAGCCCTGTTTGAGGGCCAGAAACATATCACTGTCACTTCTAGAAAAGAACAGTGTTCTCCTGGCCACTGCCCTCTAAATTGCCAATTATGATTTAGTGCTTTACTTGCTTCTGAAGGTTATTCTCACCACTTTTTGGACATCTGTAATAAGAAAAAACAAATCAGTTGTGGCTCAGGTTTCAAGTGCCATGCTGCAATGGATTTTTTAAGAGACCAGCTTCTCAAATCATACTCAACCTCCGCACATCAATACATTGGCATATGGACCAAGAATTCCACTCCAGAGTATCTGGCATGTCTGAACCTTGTTCTGAGAATATGAGAGAGTCCAAGATGAGGGACATGAGCACTTTAAATCACCACTGAAACTGGGCACTGGGTATAATCTTGCATTGAGACCCATCAATTCTTGGTGACTTCAAGTGGAATTGCAATCAGTAAGATAAATGTACCTAAAGAACTTGGCTATGCAGGACTGGACTGACATTAATTGATGTTAGTTATGAAGTGTTGAGTTTGAAAACTACTTCCTGAGGTCCAGATATGCTTAAGCATCAGAGGCCTCTCCCTCATCCTGATGAAAATGCAAATATTTCCCAAGATGTTGGTGGGGACAGAACAGTGTTCTGGAGATTTCTGGAGGATGACCTTGTCTCCCTAAGTTGGCCCCTGTCTTGTCTTCAGTGTGAGGCATCCACAGGAGATCTTAGGCACCTACATGTTAGGACTCATCCACCCGGACATCACTTCAGAACAAGTCTCATCAGGGAACAGACTGTTTTCTTAAAGGGAGGAACATGATAAAAGGCCCAGTGGTCACTTCTTTTTGAATGACACCTTCTGGCACAATCCCTTCCCTGGGAGTTGGCAGGCCTCTGTCCAGGCATCTCAGTGCAGAGCATGGGTCCATGAGTATGTTCTCCTCAGCAGAGAAGCCACCTAAAGAGATGTCTAAGGCACTCTGCCTGCAACCACTCCTGCTCAAGCCCTGCAGCTCTCTTTTCTGGCTTTGTAACAGCTTTATGGGTTTGTGCTGGAAACTGGGTCACTGAAAAGATCCAGGGCAAAGCAGAGAAACAGCAAAAATTACCTATTTTTGACATTTTTCTTAACCTAGTTCATTTCAGTCATGTAGCATTCTGGCACGGATGGTGAAGGCGGGGGGATCTGCTCCCTCTCTTCTTACACTGAGCCTGCCTGAACCCAGGGTAGGAGACAGGACAAAACATGGATCTCACACCCAGCTCCCTAGAGCATAAAGCACTTTTACATTACACCCTCATGGGAGAAATCTGAAGCTAGTGACAGAAATATTTGTCTGGCTAAGTGGACTAGTTGTGGGAATAGGATCTTTCATTTTCTTGGTGCTTCTCGTCTTCAGCTCTAGTGCCTTCATCCACTCTCCAGGAATATGGGTGCAGGGTTCCAGAGTCCTCCCAGGCAAAGCAAGAGGAGTTCAAGCACCTCTTGGACAGCAGTTCTAGAAAGCAGATGAGACCTATCACTGATTTTTCAGCATCTTTTTAGACCTTTAAATTTAGAGATTAAACTAATTCCTCCAAATATTCTCTTTTTTCAATATAAAAGGCTTTGGGTTGGTTGTTGGGTTTTTTGCTCCCCCGAAAGAAACGACGAAGAGAAACTTTTAATAACACTGTGCACTGCAAGAAAAACAATTAGCTATAGACCACAGTGTCAAGCATGCAAGATCGAAAGAAACCTTAAAAACTACGGCAGAAGTGACCATCAGAAGTTGTTTGGATTATGTCTCTGGTGTATCTATAGAGAAACACTTCATGCTGCTGTTAAAAGGAAACTGCAAGACCAGCATGGGGCCAGAAGGCATGTTTTGTAAACCTAAGAAAACCTTACACCGTGGTGAATATGGCTATGAATAGCTTTTCTTCCAGTGAAAGATTCAGGTTTGGAGTTGCTTTCTGCCTGCCANTTGCCCTTCTCTGGACCCTCTCAAGCAGCATAACATCCCTCTTAAACTGGGGAGCCCAGAACTGGACACAGTACTCAAGATGTGGTCTGAGCAGTGCCGTGTACAGGGGAAGGACAACCTCATAATCCAGAGTTAAAAATAAACCTGGACAACCTGCTTAGGCAGTCGAAGTTGGAAGTACCACGAAGAGGAAAAGAATTTCATTTTGTAGCAAAACAAATTTAGGAACAAACTGGAATGAAAATAAAAAGTAGATGCTGCTTGCTCACATTCCCCCAGAGCTGAAAAAGCCGGTTCCCAGCTCCTGGATATATCGCAGCACCATCTGCCAGCAGAGTGTAGAATTACACGATAAATGGCACATTTTGCCTGAAGAAATACTTAGTCCCTTTCAAATGCACAGAGGTTTGTCATTGCTTTCATTTGTCAAACACTGCCAAAAAGCTGTACCTACATAAAAGCTAAATCAACCTGCAGCTCCAAAACAAGACATGTTTTTCCACTGTGGAATACATCACTCTCCTCCCACAGCTCCTCACAAAGTTCAAGACCATGACAATACAGCTCCAATTATTGGGATTTTATGGGTGACATAGGTCAAGGAAGCAGCTTGTGGCCCTTGTCCTGTCTCTTCCTCCCCTACACACCTGCTGCACCCCTGCCCACTCATGGCCCCTGCACATAACCAGTGCATGGTGCCATGCAGAAAGCATCTCCCCAATTTTCCCTGTCCTTCCTACAGCAGTAACTAAATTTTTCTACCCTCTCCTCATGCCTCCCACTGTGTAGCAGGATGCTCTGCCTGGAACGGGAAAAACAATTCAAACAATGCCCTATTTTCAAAGCTATTAGTGGTAAACAAAGGGAACATCATGCTGCTTTTGGTATTGAACAGTGTCCATGGTTCTGCGTGAGTAACAGCAATCTCAACTTAATAATTGTTTTTGCTAGCTTTAATACAATTGCTTTAATGTAATTACTTACAAATTGTTTCATAGTACACTATATTACAATAATTGTTACAGCTCCTATACTGTGCAGTAAATAATTCTGATTAAGATCTTTTTGCCTAATCATTATCATAACAAATCATATATTTTTATATAAATATATCTGGTTTGCAATCCTCAATCCTGTGGGACAAAGTTGTATAAAGGTTCAACTACACCTATATAATCCTTTACACATAAACTGTTGACAAAGTCTGGGGCTAAGACTGGATCCAGCTGTACACAGGCTCCTCTCTGAGAAGTTGAGAAAGCAAGGGGGTCCTTTCTGCACCTTATGAGTCAAAGGGAGAGCTTTTCTAATAAACTTTGTGTGAAACTCCCACTCTGCCCATGACACCCTGCCATTAGCCTTTTTGATTTCAGTAGCACACAGTAAATCACTTCCCAGCCGGTATCCATCTGCTCCTCCCATCTGCTCTGTCCTTTCTCTCCTGTTCTTCCACTAGTGATCCTGTGAAGTCTTCTTCCTTTCCCTCTTCTGCTGTCCATACACCCATCTTGTAGAAACCAGTTACTCCTTTCTGTTCTCAGGGATATCGCCTCCAGCCACCAAATCCTTTATGGATGCTGTAAATTGCAGAGCTGCCTTCCTGTGAAATTCGATAGCAGGAAGAATGCCTCATCCCAGTGTCAATGACAGCTCAGATCTACGTAGACCTGGATGGCAATTTGCCCTCTGCTCCCTGTCTCTGGGACTTTGATCCTTTTTCTTCTTCATATTTAGCCATATCAGCACAACCGGTCCGAGTCTTGGACTAGGTTCAGTGTGATCACTACTGCCATAGACCCAGACTGTGGGGAGAGCTGAGCACCTCTAGACGGCAACCCAGGTAGGTGTGCTTGTCACACAGCCAAGGCCGGCTGTGATCAGAGTTTAGGTGTCTCAGCAGAAGAAGAAGGAAAATCTCCTCATTCCCATCTACACAGCCTGTGTTTCGAGGCTCCTGAATACACTGTCATTCGTTAATATTTTCCAGGACTCTGATAGAGGGTAAGTGACACAGCAGGTACTCAAAATGTACCAAGAGAGGCTTTCAAGATGGGTCAGTCCATTACAGCCTCACAGAGCTGCAAGTAAGGAAATTATGAGATTGTCACCAAAGAGAAGATCTCAAAATGAGTGATTGCTCTCTACAGGACTCTTCCTAGGCCAGGCCACAAATACGTAATTGCTCTTACAGGAGATTCACTCTGCAGTAAAGAACCTGCACAACCTCCCACCAATGCTCCACTACTCCTTCTCTGGCATCTCTTCCTTTCATGGCAGCTCTTCAGAGGCTGAGCAATTCTCCATAGCCAGCCCCTGCTAAACTGTGAGCATATAAATGAACAAGTGTTATGTAAATACTAGATTGTTTATATATAGAAGTATTTTTTTTCTGTCAATCTCTAATGAATATATTTGCTATACCCATATGTAATTAGATACATATCTTTACAGATAGAAATGTATGTAAATATGAGAAATCTCATAAACAAACACGAATCAGCCCATTTGCAAGAGAGTGCAGTGAGGAAAGGAGGTCTTTCCCTCTAGGTTTGCTTCCTCCAGACTGTGTCAGCTACTACCTCGAGTTAGAAATTCCCTGCATACGACATTCACCTCTCCATGTCTGCAACAGAAAGATGCAGTTCCTTGGGAAAGTATGGGGAAAAACATGTACAAAGGCTTATTCAGGGAATAATCCACAAGAGATAGTCTAGCTCTTCTCTGTGAAGTTGCTTTTTGCTTGGAGCAAAATATTTATGATACATTAAGATGCATTTTTGGAATATGAATCCTGAACTGATGCTAAGCACCTGAATGTCTGACACTGTGAGAAGGAATGGATGGAGTTACAACAGCAGACATTTGGTGGGTCAAACCAGTATTTCAGTGCTACCAAAAGTGACAGAGGAAGTGTCTTATGCTAAGTGGGCACAACACGTAAAGCCAAATGAGGAGAACTTCTGATGCTCTGGACATGCCTACAGAAAAAGGTACAATTTGTGACAGCACCTTACCATGAAACCACAGCCAAGAATAGTGAACCAGCACAGGGTCTGAACAAGAACCAGTGTACCAGACTGCATTAAGCAAGGCACATCTTAGATACTAAGGCAGAGGAGAAGAACCCTGTGAGCAACAAAGCTCCTTCCGATGTCAGTGCAGAGACCTACAACCAAAGATCTCCTTGGTAAGATCCAGTCCACTGAAATTAGTACTTCCTTTTTCATTTAATCATTTCAGGAATAACATGAACTTACAGAAGTCAATATTTGTGATATCCTCATTCTTCCCACAGCAGACAGAAGCAGGAGGCACAACGGGGCAGGGTTTGAGCAGCTGGGGTCTGCAGGTGTCCTGCACGGGAAGACTCTATGTCCTGCATAGAGCCCTCACAGCTGCTCCAGTCAGCTCTGAAACCACTGTAAATGAGCCATCATGTTCCAAAACAGCAGCTGGTCAGGGCAGCAGTGGAACTTCTGCTCAGGGAGATTTAAGAGAGTGAGGCATCTGCAAAAGTAGGATATACAGGAAACGAGGAGAAAAGAGAGAGATAGCTGAGCACACGTGGCTGCAGATGTGCTTTTGGAAGGAGGTTTTCCGTGCCAAAGGGGTGCACTACTGACACCATGAGGAGCTGAGATCTCTCTGTCCGTTCATCTCTGCAATTGCCCCACTAGCTCTTGCTACCCTCAGGCCCTCAGCTCCACATGATATGGGATGTCAGTCTCCCTAACTTGGAGACAGAAGGCAGTCAGCAACGTGTTCATCAACAGCCCATGGGTTTGATAATATAATCAAGATTTAATACTTTTCTCCCAGCTAGAACACCGTCTGCTCCAGGGCCTCCTATACTGATCCCTACTTCACCTACTTCATATTTGCACTACCCACACTTTTACGGGTCAGTTCAAAAGCAAGCTGCTAAGGCCAGACACACTTCATGACATCTTGTACATCATTCACCCTGAACACCTCCAAGTATTTAGTACACATAATTCAAAGCCTTTTCTAATTTCTACTTTTTGCATTTCTTCTTCTTGAATCTTGCTTAATAAATTTTTATTTCTTCTATTACATAAAAGCCTCTGTACCAAGATTTCTGTCACCACCCACATAATCAGATTTTGGATGTACGTATTAAGTTCACACTTTGCCTTCAGGATTTACAGTGAGTCATCAGCATATTGATCCTCCTTCTCACCTCATCGTCTTACCAAGCAGTGCCACAGCCTCATTTCTCTCCTAATGCCTATTGAGGAGTGAGTGTACTGTACCCACAGAGCAATGCTAACTGGGCTTTAACTCCATCACAGCAGAGGGAGAGATGTTTCATCTCCGGTATGCAACTGGTGGATCTGGAGCACATGGCAGTAGGGACACCTGGTGGCTACCAGGAATATGAGGCCTCTGGAAGAAAATACAAATTAATGAAAACCTAACTTAATTTTTAAAAAGAGAGTGTTAAATTCATAGCAGACTCTGTTTTTTAATCTTTCGCCAACTTAAATAGGCATAGATGCATGTAATTAAAATGAAGTATCTCAGGATGCATGAACCTCATTTACTCTACAGAACAAGAGTCTGTTACAGAGTAAGATTTCATCCTGCTGCTGAAACACCAGATATCTCCAGTCATCACTTTATCTACATCTACCTTGAACTTGATATCAAGGAAATGTTCCTGAGTGTGGGTATAGCACGCATCTGTGAGAAAAACGATATTCTTTCTATTGCATAAACAGACAATTCGGCACAAACAAAGGTCATTATCACAGAACTGTGCATCATCTTGCAGATCTGTGATTAAAATGGTGGAATACAATTCCCAGTGGCTCAGTCGGCTCAGTCCTCTGCAGCTTACCATCCTCTTATGTCACTATGACACATGGCAGAACAACACTGCTATGTAAAAGGAGGTAGAAATTTTGCAGTTAAAATACTGTTTTCTACAAGGTACATCCAGAAAATATACAAAGATAATAAGGATAAAAACTTTATACCCATATGAGAAAAGGCTCATAATTGAGGGGATGACATATGGGAAAACTAAGCATGGTATGGAAGGAGTCCTCTTTATGTTTGCAGCTTACTGCATGAGGCCTTTTTGGAAATTTTCACATGGTGAAGACTTACATGAAATGTCAGAAGAATTGCATTCTGCAGAGTCTGAACTCAGCCTCCTGATAGATTTTGGTACAGCTCAAGGAAATGGTACCCTCTTATTCTCATGCAAGTCCATAGCTGCCCTGGAACCAAACTAACCCCCCTCAAAACCTTCAAACAAACAAAAACCCACCACCACCACAAAACAAGGCAAAGATGTACTTTAGAGAAGTCAAATGTAAGGTCTGTGCTTCACTTGCTGCAAAATTTTGAAGGAAAAACCCCAGAGGCTGCAAGAGATCATGGCTGTCAAGTCCAAGAGCTGTATGCAATCCTAGAAAATCAAATTGTACTTCTACTTTGGCCAGGTAGTGACTAAGGCAACCAGGCACTTAAACTTCTCTCTGGAAGTCAACTACCGGGTGTGGAACTTGATATTCCTGAGGTTTGATGTCCAGAAATACGGAAGCCAAAGTTAAGTGAAGTGTTTGCTTTGAACGAAACAGATGCCATAAATCCTGCTTTTAGCTCCTTATCCCAGCTACCTTTTTGTCCCAGCTACCCATTTCACCTCCATGCTTTCACCACCATTATTTCATGTTTCCAATATTTCCTCCCTAAGCTGCCCTGTCTTCCCATGAAAATTCTGAGTCCCTGCCACTAGCTTTTGTTTCACAGGTGTAAATCCTCATCTTTTCTTCATGACTAAATTAATGTACAGTAAGGGACAGCAAAATGGGCTTTATGGTAATAGAGCAAATAAAACAGGAAGAGATCATCAAGTCCAAAGGTTAACCCAGCACTGCCAAGTCCACCACTAAACCATGTCCCTAAACGCCACATCTACATGCTTTTTGGACACTTCCAGGTATGATAGCTCCACCACCTCCCTGGGCAGCCTGTTCCAATGCCTGACCACTCTTTCAATGAAGAAATATTTCCTAATATCCAATTTAAACCTCTCCTGCTGCAACTTGAGGCCATTTCCTCTTGTCCTATTGCTTGCTACCTGGGAGAAGAGACTGAGCCCCATTTGGCTACAACTTCCTTTCACGGCAGTTATAGAGAATAAAGAGGTCTCCCCTGAGTCTCCTTTTCTCCAGGCTAAACACCCCCAGCTCTCTCAGCTGCTCCTCATCAGACTTGCATTCATCCCTTTCACCAGCTCCATTGCCCTTCTCTGGACACGCTCCAGCCCCTCAATGTTTCTCAAAACTGAACCCAGGATTAGAGGTTGGCCTCAACAGTGCTCAGTACAGGGGAAAGTCATTGCCCTGGTCCTGTTGGCTACACTATTTCTGATACAAGCTTGAATGTCACTGGCCTTGGCCACCTGGATACACTGCTGGCTCACATTCAGCCAGCTGTCAATACCGCTGTGTCCTT
The DNA here is from genome assembly GCA_013390025.1 of Pitta sordida. NCBI lineage: Eukaryota > Metazoa > Chordata > Aves > Passeriformes > Pittidae > Pitta > Pitta sordida. The sequence continues at coordinate 894,651 of WEKX01028239.1, read as the reverse complement.
TTCTCCAGGCTAAACACCCCCAGCTCTCTCAGCTGCTCCTCATCAGACTTGCATTCATCCCTTTCACCAGCTCCATTGCCCTTCTCTGGACACGCTCCAGCCCCTCAATGTTTCTCTTGTAATTAGGGACCCAAAACTGAACCCAGGATTAGAGGTGTGGCCTCAACAGTGCTCAGTACAGGGGAAAGTCATTGCCCTGGTCCTGTTGGCTACACTATTTCTGATACAAGCTTGAATGTCACTGGCCTTGGCCACCTGGATACACTGCTGGCTCACATTCAGCCAGCTGTCAATACCGCTGTGTCCTTTTCTGTTTCACCCCCTCCAACAGAAACATAGAGACACACAGGGAGGATCCTATTTGCCCCAGTGACACAGGGCTCAGGGCAAACAGAGCAACCTGTAACCTTATGGGCAAGATGTAGTTGCCTAATCATGGTCATCTAACCCCATCTGGGTTTGCAGAAAAGCTGTTCTCAGAGAATGAGGGCATGTGAAAAAGCTCCCAGGGTTTGGGGAGCACACAGCTGGAGTCACGCATAAGGGAAATGGCAAAAAGAGGACTTTGTGGTAGAAGTACTATGAGTATTTTAGAGCAAAAATTGCGAGCAAGGGGATGCCATCTGCCTTCTTGCCCTTATCTATCCCATTTGTGAGTGAGGAGGCTCAGTGTGTGACTCTCTTTTGCCACGAGGCAGCGAGCACCACAAACACACTTGTTTTTTCTCAGCTTTATGGCTCATTTTTGATAATACAGCTTGGTCTTCGTGAGATTGTTGAGCACGAGGGAAATGAAGAGCAATCCCTTGACTAGACATTGGAATGGGCCACTCAGGGATGTGGTGGAGTCACCATCCCTGGAAGCGTTTAAGAAAAGACTGAATGTCTACACTCACTGCCACTGTCTGGCTGACATGGTGGTATTCGGTCTTAGGTTGGACTTGATGATCAAAGAGGTCTTTTCCAACTAATTGAATCTGTCACTTGGACAAAAGGAAACAGATGTTTAGGACAGTGGAATCCTGCCCAGTGAACACGTTCTGATGGCCTCTCCCAAGGCTTCGGGCTTCCTACAGCCTGTGAAGAAGATTTACTCCTCTCAGGAGACGTGGACACATGTTATTGCTCCCGAGGTTTGGGGAGGTCATGCCTGGAGGCCACCCGTAAGGGAAGTGGCTGAAAAGGGACTTTGTGATAGAAGTGCTATGAGGATTTAAAGACAAAAAATTATGGGTGGTGGATGCAACACACTGTCTTGCTTTTACCTACTTGGCTGGACAGTGAGGGGCTCAGTGGGTGACTCTCTTTTGCCAAGGATCATGGCACCTGCAGGCACCCAGTCCATGAGGCAGCGTGGGACACACGCACAAGCTTGCTTATTCTCAGCTTTACGGCTCATTTCTTATTGGTTTTGTGGAGCCGTCGGGCAGGAGAGAAACAGACCAGAGATCCAATGACTAGATTGGAATGGGCTGCCCGGGGAGGTGGTGGAGTCACCATCCCTTGAGGCATTTAAGGAAAGCCTGGAGGTGGCTGTCAGTGCCCTGGCCTAGTTGACACGGTGGCGTTCGGTCACAGGCGATGATCTTTCCCGCCATGCCCGATTCTGTGAAGGAGGACGTGTGTCTGTTTAGGGGGTCTGATCCTCAGGGTCCCTCAGCGAGGCGGGGAAGGCGCCGTGCGCTTTGTGGCGCCGCCCGCGCTCCGGGCCCCGCTCCGTGCGCTTNGGGGCCGAGCCGCTGCCGCCCGTCCCGCCGGCGTCTCCCCTGGGAGAGCCCTGGGCCGGGCTCCCGCCTTCCCGCAGGGCTGCCGGGCGTGGGGAGCGCTGCGCACAGGGACATGGGGAAGGGGAATCCAGGGAATTACCGAACCACGGCTCCCTCCCCAGGGCAAGGGGAGGCCGGCCAGCGCCCTTAATTTATTTATTTTTGTTGTTGTTATTTGGTGGTTGTTAATTTTGGTTTTTCCCTATGCACTAACTGGATGTAATAAAAGGCTGCCTGCGTTAAGTCTCCCGATTTCCCCTCGCTGGGTCTGCGCTGGGGGTATCCTGAGCCTGTGGGTGTTACCTGATTTGTTCCAGAGCCTCTTTTTTTTTCAAGCGAGAGTTGTGATTTGTGGCTGCTTGGGGCTTTGTTTTTAAGTGGAGCCTTAAAATACGCGACTCTGCCAAGATCAGGGGTTTGGTTTTAGAGCGGTACCAAGATTTTCTGCGCCGAAGTTACGCTCTCTGTTATGCCATAATAAAGGATTCCAGTCGGAAAAGCCTTTTTTTTTTTTTAGGTCCCTATTTTTTGCTATGCCCTTGGGCGCGGTGGAGCGTATTACCAGCTACTGCTTTAGCAGACGTGTAGTATTTGTACGTTCATTCATAGAGTGACCATTGTTCAGCCCCACCTGGCCACTGTTTTTGAAGTATTCTAGAAAATGCTTTTTATTTGCCAGCGCCGCTTTGGCCATAGATGTAAGTTGGCCTATTGACAGCATAGGCAAACGTCCTTTGCAAAACCAGGAGGCGTTGGTTTTGCAGTGAGATGAACACTTGTCATTCAGGTTTTCATTTCCATCACTGCACGTGATTATACTAATCAACAACTTCATGATTTTTTATGAGTTTCTGAAGTGATTGAACAATTAAAACTCCTTAAGCAGAATGCCTAAAAATAGCGATTTTTGTTTTAACCACTTAAAAAATATAAAGGCAGGGTATATATAAAAGACAAAGGCCTCTGTAGTGTGTTTTGCATGTTCTAACATTCATTATTTGTGAGCCTTAATTCTGTGCTAATCTGTCCAGCAGAAAGCCAGAGCAACTTCTTTTTGCTTATCAGTCTTACATTTAAGATAATCACTTTTCATATGTTTCTTGCATGCTAAATTTCTGCCCATTGTTTATAAAGTGAAGAAGTTAATGAAATGCTTAGAAACTGGATTTCTATGAAGAAAGGGATTCTAATACATACCATACTTAGTAAGATTTTTATCCATAGTCATAATCCTGTGCCCAAGAGCCATTTTCTGTTCCTGAAAAAGAACACTTGCAACTTTTTGTGTTTGATTTTTTTCTTTATTTTGAAAAAGCTAGGGCGATGCTTTTAGTTTGTTTTGTTTATTTTTCCGCCGTGTGACATTTAAAGCATGCTCGGTGCTTTTTATGAAAATATCAATGGATACGGTGGAACTCATGGAGTTCTGCCAAGCTTGGATCGATGCAAATGAGAACGCTTTGTCCCATTGTGTCTCCCATATATTCTGTTTGTGTGATGGCCCACGTCTCAAAATACCACTGAGGAGTCGAGTGTAGCTGTTCCTGAAGTACTGTAACGGGTTCACAAGTTATGCTGAGTTGGAAGGGACCCATAGGATCATCTAGTCCAACTCCCGAGCGAACGCCCACCCAGGGATCGAACCCACAAGCACAGGTTCACAGGTTAAACTGAAGCAGCGAGCTCGTGCTGATACAGATTAATAAATCTTTGTATCCCTCAAACTCACCTCCTTTGGCCCTTGTGGTTGGTGTCTGTCAGGTTTGGTTCCCTCTTGTATCCATTGTTGCAGCTGTAAGGGACTTTTAAATGTGAGTAGAACCCATTTGGTATGGAGGAAAGTTGGGAGGTTTTTTGTTGAATAGCAGCGTAAGAGAACTGGCATTAGCTGAAGAGTAGAAACTCCTGATGATATACTGGAAGCATTGACTTGCTATGGAGAACACTAAATATTCAGGCTTCCTAAAATAGGAGGTCCTGTAATGACTTTGTTTCTTTTGTGTTATTCTTGAACAAATGCCTTGAAATCCCAATGTGTTTCATGTGATTATTCCAGTTAAATGCCACAATAGCTGGAAGCATCCCTTAATAATCTTCAGGTTTTGCTTTTTTTCAGGACTTAGTGAAATAAACTTATTGCCCAGTGCTGAGAACTACCTTTAAAGCAATTTCATATGGAAATTTTAGGTTGCAATAGTCCAAGACTAGACATAAGATTCAGTTAATAACTAGGGGCAGTGACAGAATTCTCTCTGTAAAGGTAAAAATACTACTGCTTAGAAGTGCTTAATTTTTACAGCCCACATAATAATTGAGGCCATCTGCCTGATGAGGGTAATTTAGAATTACAGGAATTTTGTATTGAAATATCAATTAGGGGGTTTTTTTTGTAGCTTGGTATAAAGTCGCCCTTTGTGGGTTTTTTCCCCTGCCTAAATCTGCTACAGGCTTCCCAAATCAATAAGGACTGCTCTATTACGTGACCTTAGTGGAAAACTTATATTGGAGTTCTGTATTAAATGATTCTTGTAGGCAAAATATTTTTCCATTTGTTTGGTTGCATGTTGAAACCTGTTTAAAATTGTAGTGCGGTTCTGGAAAATGCTGGATTTTGTAAATACACACAGAAATCCAACAAGGAAAAAAATGTGTATTGAATTTACACCAGTTTTAAGGTACTAAATTAGAAATTTAAGATTATGCCATACACACTTGGTACATGTGTACCCAACAGTGTTTCCCTCCCACAAAAGCTCACACCCTCCTTCAGAGTATAAACTATTAGTGATAGTTTGGCATCTCTCTGAAGAGTGTGTCTGAATCAAGGATTAAAGAAAAGCCTTGGGTCGCTCATGTAAAGTTCAAGTAAGCTTTTTGTTTAAAATAGAAAGCAGTGCACTTACAAAAGCAGGTTTGGTGAAGTTAGGAAATAGGAGATACATATTTTGGAGGTGATGAGACTACTTGGGTCGTAACTCTCACTAATTAAGAAACCTGAAGAGCACTGGGCTTTCACGTCTGAGCTCACCATGAACTCCTGAGCGGTCCCATCATGTGTCATATGTGATGAATGTTCAGTGTATGCAGAAGTCCCGTTATTATTTAAGTGTAAACCAGTGGTTTTTGTGTGGTCTGGAGATTGTTTCCTGTTCACTCAGGAGAACCACCAGAGCTGTTCCTGATTTTGTTCACTGGTTTGTGTATTCATGGGTTGGTGCCCCAGTCCTCATGTATCTTGGAAGAACACGTTTGGTGTTTTTCCCTTCAGTTTTCTTGTATCTGTATAGTATAATGAATAAAAAATAGTGTTCAAAGTATGCATCTGTCTCATGGTCTTTCCCATCAGTCTTCAGTTGTGGTCCAAGGCCATATCCATTAAAGTTGATGAGAACTTTTTCAGTCAACTCAAGGATTTAGCTCTCCTTAAGTTTTTTTCAAGGCTTCATCCTCAACTGCTGTCTGTGTAGTTCTGTTACAGCTTTGCAGTATCTCCCTCCCCACCTCTGGAAATGCCTTTTATGCTGTGTCCTTTTCTCTCCTGACATGGCAAACCAACAGGGCAGAGTATGCCAAGGGACACCCCTAACTGCCCTGTGCTTGTGATTCCAGAGTCAAACCCTCTAAACATTCTGATTGATCTTCAGCAAATTCTGAGTAACTGCTGAAAGACTCATGCAGCTTTGCTGTCTCTGTACTCTATTCAGCAATATTTCAATAAAAAAGAAGGAATGGTCTGCTGTATCTTTTGCTGTGGATGGTGCTGTAGGTTCCACTGCTTTTAGAAGAGCTTTAGGGGCAGTACATGATTGTTGTAAAGTGTTCCATAAGAAGAAATCCCATGTCTTCTAAGCCTTTAAAGTGGTGAAAAGAAAAATGAGTGTTTTCAGCTGATGATAGAGAAATAAATGTTATCACTAGCAGTTCACATAAAATCAGAGAAGAATCCTCCGTGGTATTTCAGGTAACTTTGACAGTTTTTACTACAACAGTCCCTGTAGTAAAAGTTATTCAGAAAATACATATATCTGTTTATTTTGGCCCAATTTATTCACTCCTCAAAAGTTAAACAAATAAATCAAAACTGTTTTGAGAAAGTTACATTCTCCTAGTTTAGCTATAATGTTTTGGATGTCTTTCCTCATGTTTTAGAGTTAAGCATGCCTCACTGGGTTCCTAAAACCAGTAGAACAGTCAGGCAGCAAACAGCAGCTGCTAGTAAAGGATAGAGCACAGGTACATGTGAAAAGAAATTTAAGAAACCTTTAATGCAAAATGTCAGTGGTATCAGAAATTGTTGACATGTTCAGAAGGGAAATACCACTTCATTGAAGGAATGAGCTTAATATGTGCCAAATCTTCAACGAGCTTAAGAGGTGATAAGTAATTTTATTGAAGGACTGGCAATAATGTTATCCTTCTAGGAAAATGCTTTTCTTGGGAATTTCCAATATCAAAGAATGAGTTTTCTGATCAAAAACTAAACCTTTTCATGCTGAAGCAATATCGTTAACGTTATAAAGGGGATTTGAAATCCAGGTTGTAAATTCCACTTAGAAATGGTTATATGAGTATCCCTGCCTGGTTTATGAAAGATTTCTAATATAGTTGTCACCTCTTTTATTTTAAAGCTGTAGTCAATTATTTTTTAACAACATAAGTTAAAATTGCTGATAACAGTGTTTTGACTTCAAAACAAAAGTTACATGTAATTTTTTTCTGTTGCTGACATATGAGTGAGCACATAAAAAGGATTGAGCGCTTAAAGGAGAAATAGATGACACGTATTTTCTTTTGACGAATCTGCCAAAGTCACCAAACTCAGGTACTTAAAACTGATCATTGCAAAGCTTCTGCCTATTTTAGATGTGAATTTATTTAGCTTCTGCAGCAGAGAAGTATACATAGCTGAGCACCTTAAACTGTGGATTTTTTGTGTGTAAGAGCAGGCAGCCATTCGTTGTTCCCTGTGGGTGTTTATGCCTGTTGGTTGGAATCCAGGAAAACAGCACTGTGGTCCAGGTGCAGTGTGTGTGTTCAGAGAAGTAATCTGTGTGTTGCTCTTTCAGGTTTGAGTATGAGCACAGTTGAAGAAGAGTCTGACACAGTGACAGTAGAAACCGTGAACTCTGTGACTTTGACTCAGGACACTGAGGGGAACCTTATACTTCATTGCCCTCAAAATGGTATAGAATTGTATTGCCTAGTATTCCTTAATTCTTTGTTTTGATTGATCTCATTGTCATCCTTCTCTGGCCCTAAATTCCGTCAGCTGCTGGGGTTTTAGCTTGCTATGCCACAATTTGTTCTGTTTCAGTTTAAAGAAGGATAAAGTGTCAAAGTAGGTGTAAATCCCAAAATTTTCTGTATGTGCCCAACAGGGACATAGCTGCTCCCATTTATTTCAGTGGAAGTGGATCCTTAAAACCAAGCATGTACCCGGATTCCTGTGGAAAGGGGCTGGTTTGCGTGTGACAAACTGGATGGAATTTACATAGAAAATCTCACAGAAAATGTGGGTTGAGGAAAGCATGTGAACTGTTGCTGCCCTTAAGTTAGACCAGGTTCCTGGGCAGCAGTAAAGCCCTGAACCAACCTGTCACATTTGCTTCTACTTTTTTTGGTTTGGCCCAGTTAGTTAACAGGAAGTAACCTGCGTATGTTTTTGCTGTTAGAAGCTGATGAAGTAGACTCTGAAGACAGCATTGAACCTCCACACAAGAGGCTTTGCTTATCAGAGGATGATCAAAGCCTTGATGATTCCACTCCATGTATTTCTGTTGTTGCAGTTCCAAGTAAGTTCTTTTAGGTTTATATCCTATTGTAGCAAATATATCTGTTGGTAAAAGTTAAAAGTGGACTCTTTGAATCACATTACAATATTTCATATGGGTTTGGGGGTTTTTTTCCCCCCAAAGTTTATTAATACATTTGGGTACCATCTTTACCTCTCATACCCTTGGATGGTTTTGCAGCATTTGATATCTGTACAATACTGGCAAAATAAACCTCTCTAATAGACAGAGACCTGCAAGTACAGGTGCATTGAATAAATTACACAATATCACAGTATTGATAAGGTTGGAAAAGGACCTTGAAAAAGGATCCTTGAAAAAAGGATAATCTAGTCCAACCTATAATCCAACTAAACCTAACATCTAAATCGAGATCATTCAGGACCTCGTCCAGCCTCCCCTTGAACACCTCCAGGGATGGCGGCGCAACCACCTCTGTGGGCAACCCATTCCAAAACTAGATCACTCTTTCAGTGAAAAACCTTTTCCTGATATCAAGTCTAAACTTCCCCTGCTGGAGCTTAAGTCTATGACCTTCGTCCTGTCCCCAGAGACCAAGGAGAAAAGACCAACCCCTGCCTGACTACAACCTCCTTTTGGATAGTTATAGACAGCAATAAGGTCACCCCTGAGCCTCCTCTTTTCTAGGCTAAACAGATCCAGCTCCTTCAGCCTCTCCTCATAAGGCTTATCTTCCAGCCCCTTTACCATCCTAGTTGCCCTTCTCTGAACTCATTCGAGCACCTTGACATCTTTCTTGAACTGAGGAGCCCAGAATTGGATACAGTACTTGAGGTGTGGTCTAACCAGTGCCGAGTACAGGGGAAGGATAACCTCCCTTGACCTACTTGCCGCACCATTCTTGATGCAGGCCAGGATGCCATTGGCCCTCTTGGCTGTCTGGGCACACTGCTGGCTCATGTTGAATTTGCTGTCCACTAATACCAATGTCCAATAATTGAAGGATGAAGTGAATAAACAGCAAACTGGATTATCCCTCTGCAAAGAGAGACTAGCTTTTTTAATGATCAAACAGTATAGTTAGTATTTCAGTGTTTTGTAATGCCTATTGAGGCATATGGTCTTTTTAAGGTGAAGAGTGTTGTATAAAAGGTAGGATGAATAATGATTTAAGGAAGTTGATTGAATATTAAATTGCTGAATTTAATGACCCAAACGGACACAAAACCAGATCTGGTTAAAATACCAATTTGCAATACCTAGAGTGGCTGCTTGTTTGGTGGAACTTCGTAGAAATTCCTTAGAAATGAAGGCATTATCGTGTTGAAATTGAAGGAGAACTGGGGAAAAAACATGCAGCCGAAAGATGTGAATTTTGTTGTTTCATAATTGGAAAATACCAGACATAGGGCTGGAAAGGAAGTACTAATACAGTTCCAGATGTTTGCATCATATCAAGCACCTTTTGTTTATATGTTTCACCTTAGGTCTTAGAGGAGCAGTTGATAATCGTTTTAATGATTTCACTCTGTAAACAAATAAATATCAAATAAGTCTCTTCAAAATTTTCAGTTGAAAGGTAGACATTTACCAGACTTGTAATGTGCATAAAACATGCTTCAGGAGTGAAGTAAACAACTAATTTACCCATTCTGAAGTTTCAGAAAATGATCAGAGCTTTGAGGTGACCATGACTGCTACCACTGAGGTAGCTGAAGATGAGATTAATGAAGGAACTGTGACTCAGATTCAGGTACAGTAAAACTTAAAAATCTTACCTATTTGGTGCATGTTTTTATTTCAGTTGAAAAGGAAAACAAATATCAGGCTTACTAAATGAATAAGACTTTTTAGTATGAAAATAATTTTGTTTGCGAAATGCTGTTCTGTAAAAGTGCAAGTGAATAATTTTACGTACAAGAGAGGTTATTTGCAATGTAATTTATTGCCAAAGAGCAATACAGCAAACAGCCAGGTGGTAACCCTCCACTGATGATCACTTGCTCTGTGGTGATCTGCACAGAAGACAAGTTTATCTGTTATGTCTCTCACTTGTTGATCATAAGTTAAGCTTTATAACGTGCCTACATAGGCTTTGTCTAACAATTCCATGCAGTTCTCACTGTGAGTGTATCGTGTTTCAGAGTTCTAGATTGGAGATGCTGGACGTGGTTCTGTTTCCACCAAAGCCAGTGAGACTCTTCCTATTGACTGTACATTAAACAGGATGAAGAGTGTTATCTAATTAATTCTCACAATATCTGCATGTTAAGATGCTAAGTCTTCCTCAGTTGTTTTAAGAAAGGTGAATGTACATTCGATGCCATATTTAAAAGGGAACACTTTTGAACAGTCAGCAAGGTGAACTTAGTGTGCTGATGCCATTTTCTATCAAGTTATGCCTCCATATTAATTGCAAGATGTTACAAAAAATTGAGGAGCTTACTGGATAATTTCATATTGGTCTTTTCAAGATTCTTCAGAATGAGCAGCTGGATGAAATCTCCCCAATGGGCAATGAAGAAGTGTCAGCTGTTAGTCAAGCCTGGTTCACAACTAAAGAGGATAAGGATTCTCTAACTAATAAAGGTAGGAGATACCAAATGCATCTCTCCTGTGCTGTAAAAAGGTAAACTATTCCAAATATTTCAGAGCATTCTGCACACTGCATAAAGTAATCTCTGGCTTTTGGGAGGTGGATCATGCCTGCAGTGGTGACTGTGGCCACGGTAGAGAAGGGCTGTAGGCACTGTGTGTTGGCTCAGACACTTGTGTTTACCTCGTCAGGAAACAGGAAGCTGCAGTAGAGGGGACTGCACCAGGAAAAAATCCCATCTTTGCTTAGGTTAAAGCATCTTCCTCTAGGCTGGGCTTCTTAAGCTTGCTACTGTGATTCTTATTAAACAGTTTCTGGAATGGAGTTGCCTCAGAAGAGGGTTTGTGCAGACCAGGATCTACTGAAATAATCACTGCTACTCCCAAAACTTCCATCCCTCTGGCATTCCTCCCTTTCAAAATGTGTGCAATCATGCATGCAGTTGTTGAACTTGAGAGGTTTTATTTTTTCTTCCTTGCCCCCCACCCCCCGCCTCGCCAAGGGACAGTGCTTTTCTGAACCTAGAAAAACCACTTATTGTCAGCTGAAGTTGTGTTGTCTCTCTGGTTTCCTCAGTCTCTCTACTATTTTTATTACTCTGACTTTTTTCTAGAGAAAAAAAAATATTTTCTGTCCATTCAAAGCAACTCACTTTTTTGTTAGAAACCTTTTGGACAAAAAGCAACAGTTCTCTCTCACAGAAAGGAGTGATCTCTTACCCACTGATTTTTACTCCAGTGAGCTGAGAGTACTGCTGAGTCACTGAAAAAATGTAGGTGAGACACGCTGAGCCTGGCTGTTGGATATGGAAAATTCAAGGAAAGGGAACTGAGCAATTATGTCAATAACCACTTGCACCCACATGTGCACTAACAGTTGCTTCTAATAGACAATAATTTCTTCACATTTTCTCTGTCCTTGTAATGTATTATTTTTAAAGGGCTTCAAAGCTAATCAGTGTTCAGTCCAAGGACTGATGCGGACATGGGATAGCAAAGGGATCTCTTTACATCACAGCACTGAGGCAGCTGGGTAGAAGTACGTAGTGAGAAGTCACTTTGCTACAGTTCATGTGCTCTAGGGTGAGAAGAAGCACAGAGATTGGTTTTTTTCAGTAGCCAGTGGAAAGAGACTTGTGCAGCAGCCCATTCTCGGGTGTGACTGTAGGAGTATGTAAAGGTGATTTGGCAGAGAAATAAATTTCTGTATTGTATGACCTTGTGGTTTCATGTTTGATGTGTCTTAGAAACTTAGTGCATTTGTAGCTGTCTCACAGATGTATCATCTGACTGTGTATCATAATGACAACAAGGGACATTTGCAGTTGCAAATGAACGAGGGCACTAAGATTCCAATTAAGATAGTATTAATAATTTGAAGAAGAATAATTTGAAGAAGAATTTTACATTTCTAGTAAAATATGCCAAGAAAAAATATTCGAGAATATTTGAGAAACTGAACTGTTGTAATCTCTAGTTTGTCACAGAGATCATCAGTGGAGGAATGCCAGTATATGTCATCTTTTCCAGTAGCTCAGAGTTTGGCATGTATTGCCTGAGCCCATAATTTTGTAGCAGTCTCCTCTTGATAAAGATTTCTTTCCAGAGCTGTGGGCAGGTTCTGATGATCGTGACTCTCAATATGCAAAGACGTGAAGTGCAAAATATACATCCTTTCCTAAAATGGTTGGGTATTAAAGGTTATTCCATGTAAAGAGTAGCAGTGCCCCATTAAGTCAGTTCAGCTGCTTGAGTAGAGGTGTTAATCACAATGCAGTAATAGATTCTTGTTCTGCCTCTGTAGCTTTGGAAGAAGAGGCTGAAGCCGTGAGGCACACGGAAGGAGTTCTGTCTCGATGGTTCCAATGGAATTAGCAGTAATGCCTGTACTTTTCATTATAATTGGATTTGAGTAAACAGTCTCTTTGGTGTGTTCTGCCTCTCAGCTCTGGTAATTAGCAGGCTGAGAAGGAAGTACCCTGATTCTTCTGAGCAGAGGTGGGCGGGTAGCCAGCACACCACTGTAAACTGGGTCACACCAGCATAACCTTAATTAAAAGTGTGGTATGACTGTAAGAGGAAAGCAGGATAATCTATATATAAATTTAGGATAGAAGTGTTTTAATGTTTTATTGATAGACTTGAGGTTTGAAATTTTCTTTCTAAGTAAAGTTGGTTAGGTTTGCTTTTAAAGCTTAGCTGGCATTGTGGTTACTAAGAGTGTAGACAGAGAGAAAACATTTTGTTTGTTTCTATTGGTTTGCCACTTTTATTCAGGGAAATAAAAGTGTCCCCACAGGTTTTTATCTTGACAGTGACCCCTGAGTATTATTCCTAATGCAAAAAAAAAGGACAAAGTCTGGGACCAGAGCATTTACCTCTGAGAAGCACTCACAGTAGGTGACACTGCTCACATGTTGGGGAGTGTTAAGACATGCAAGAGAAGCTCATGTTGTTGCCAATTCCTGAAGTATTATTATGAGTCACATTTTAAGTTCAAGTTTCTGGAATAATTTTGAGTGCATGAAAATTTCAGCTGTCAATTAAAAGACAAATTTTCTAGTTGCGGCTGAAGAGAAAGTCTGAAAATGTGACTTGACAGCACATAGAGGAATTCATGTTCTGTTTTTAAAAAACTGGTGTTTTTGAAGAGGGGTGTGACTCACATTATGTAATCAGTAGTTGATGATTGCTGTCAGTTTTGAAATAACATCTGTTTAAAATTCTGGTTATCTTTTTAGTAGATAAAATTAATAATTTCTTTGTTAATTGCAGTATGAGCGTCATGTTTCAGATACATACTTCTGTTCTTGCTGGTTTTCTGACTTTCACTTGATTAATTGTTTTGTCATTCTGTTTTCAGGCCATAAGTGGAAGCAAGGGATGTGGTCAAAGGAAGAAATTGACATTTTGATGAGTAACATTGAGCGTTATTTAAAGGTATGTTTAGAGTATGTTACCTGCTCGTTGGTGCAGTGATGCAGTTCCTGATAGAAACCAACTTTCTTTAGTACTTTCCAGAATATGCAGTAACTGATTCTGACTGGTTTGTGGTAGAAATAGTCATTACCCATTTGAAATGCATAAGGGAATTCTGTATATCCATACACAGGATTTAAGTTTGCTTTAATTCCTGTACTGAACGTAGCCCATTCGGAGCATCCTGCCGTGACATTTTATGCGGCTAAATTTCTGTGAATATACTTTGATGACTGGTGAGACCTTTGGTGAACGTGAAGGATAAAAATCACACAAGCAATACAGAGAATTTTCCTTACAGAGCATTGAGTACAACTTCCAGACTCCTCTGTGCCATATCCATATTTGTTGAGCACACTAACAGGATGCCTGTGTCTGCGTTCTTCCCCTTGATATATTGATATCAGAGTTCAGTGTAAATGGGCATGCAATTAACAGACTGATGGTGATAATTGCCTGTAAGTCATATATGTGGTAGACTGGCAGCTGAGAGTACTTGAGGTCAGCCCTTAAAACTGGGAATATATAGCTTGGATATTGCAGTTTCACCATCCTTCACTTGTGGCTTTAAAAAAAGCCATGAATTTAGTGTTCATTCTACAGTATTAGTTGTAGAGAGTGTGTCTGCCCACACATGCATTATTATTTCTGACACTAAATCATTCATAGGTAATACTATGTTTTAAATCTAGTGAAGCTTTTTTAAGCTAGTTAAATAACTTTTCTGGGTTACTAATAACTCATTGGATTCATTCTTTTCCCACTTACCTGCTTTCTTGTACTGCTTTTTAAATGTAGTGATTCTTAGTTTAAGCTGAAGTTAAACTAAAGCCCTCCTTTTTTACTTCACTCCAGTTTTTTTGTATTATATTTACTTTGAATTTCCATCAGAACAAGAATATTTTAATTGAAAGAAATTGCTTTCAGGCAAGGAATATCTAAAATTATATAATAAATTGGTATAGAACTGTTTGACAACCTTCCCTTCTATGACTCCAGGCTAATTCCACCACGTTACATTTTCCCTGATGTTTTATTTGATGGTTCAATTTTTGATTTTCAAATACACATTCAATAGATTTTTTTCTTAAATGTGGATGAAAGTTAAAGTTTCCATGTCTACCTGGACTCAAGTGTGAAAAACCAAAAAAAATAGCAAACCTAGTGTCGAAAATTTTGTGTTTTGAGGCAGCTAATCCATAAATACTCAGGTTTACTTTTGGACTGCAGTATTTGTAATACACAAAAAGTTGCGTAATGGCTTCGATTTTTAAGTGTTCTGCTTCTTGATTTCTAGGAGACTTTATCTAAGGTATTTTGTTTGTGGTTTGTTTTGTTTTGTTTTTTAAATGCTTTGTTCTAGGCCCGTGGAATAAAAGATGCCACTGAAATTATATTTGAAATGTCAAAAGATGAAAGAAAAGATTTCTACAGGACAATAGCTTGGGGTCTGAATCGGCCTCTCTTTGCTGTCTATAGAAGAGTTCTTCGCATGTATGATGACAGAAACCATGTTGGAAAGTATGAAAACCTCTAATGCTGCATGGTTTTATTGGTATGAGTAGGGTCTTGTATTTATGTTTGACATGTTCGATGTGAGACAGAAGGTTGTAGCCAAACATACCTAGATCTTCCTAATCATGTCACCTCTGCTGAGTTCTGGTAGAAAACCTTGACAATAGTTGTGTTAAATTAATGGCGTTCACAACCTAAAAAAAACAGACAAACAAACAACAAAAAAGCCAAAATAAAGGTGCATGGCAGATTCTGATATAATTGGAAGACTTGGACACAAGTGTGGATCTGCTGAGGTGTAGCTTTTTTTCTGGAGCTGTGACCTGGAGGTTATACATCTTCACCCTTATGCCTTTAGTTTACCCATCTGTAAAGCAACGGTCTGGTGCTATTCAGAAAAGATGTTAGATTTTTAGTTTCTCAAAATTAAAAATACCTTCTCAGTGCTGGTTTGTTTGTGGTGTCGTTTGATGGAAAGTCAACTTTGAGAGCTGGGATAGGAAGGAGGACGTAGCAGTTTATTTGAGAGACTAATACCCAAAATGTTAATTCTGTGCTTAGTACAATCACCAAGAACAAGGAATTTTTCTGACAAATGAGAGGAATATTAGACCAGATAACACTAAGGTACTAATGTGGAAAATGGCATTTGTTGCTTACGTTTTTTCAAAGCATTCAGTCAGATTGTTTCTTACAGCTGAAATTTTAATCCCATGTTGTAACTAAATATGTACTGTTTGCTTAGTAAAATAAAATAAATAATATTAATAAAATAATAAAATTATGCTGAATGTTTTCTATTTAAAATAATGTCTTTTTATTTACCTGTTGCCTAGGTATACTCCTGAGGAAATTGAAAAACTTAAAGAGTAAGTCTTCTTAAGAACAGCATCACTCTTCCTTGTTAATATTTAGTAGCTTGAGCAGTTTTTACAGGTTTCCTTGTATGAAATCACTGAAAAGTTACAAGTAAATGTGAATGCTCCAACACTATCCAAAAATAGTGGTCACTGTCTGAAGAGAAATGAAACTGTATTTGGGCTTTTTGTTTAATTTTTTTCTAGTGTATATTCAGAATACAATATGCAACAAAATTCTAAAGCAAGGCTTCTGTTGTAACTAAGAATGTTTCAGATTTTTACCAACACAGTCAATATTTGTGGTTATAGTTGTGAGAAACAGAAATTCCATTCCTTTAGGAAATCTGAGCAAAGGTTACTTCTAAAAAAGTGGCAGATACAGAGTTGGATCTCACCTATGGAGTGCTACAGAGACACGTGAATTAGCAGTACAGCTCAAAGCGCCTCATTTTGAGTATGAACCTGATAGATCAAGGAGATGAGGTTGCAGACATTATCCATATCCACTCTGCAGATTTCCAGGTTTTAGCAGTTTGAAGAGACTGTTGGACTGAAGGAAGGAAGTATTTCTCATTGCATTCGTGGATATGTTGGGATCAATTTAGCTGTTTTATGTTATTCATAAGGTGCCTCTGGTTCCACATGTTTCAGAACTAGTCGTGGCTCAACATTTTAAGCAACCTACTGTCATGTGAGGGAGGAAAATAACCATGTTCATAATTTTAATGATTATGCAGTGTTTTGCTTCATTTAAATTGTAGGATGCTTGGGATTTCATCAGGCATTATTTAAATTTCTCAAGAGCTCTCAGTACCACCTGACAACACTTGAGGAACCTGTATAGAAGGGAAGTTGGCTGTTTATCTAAACATGTCATTAAGCTTCACAGTGTTCCTACAAGACAGTTAAATATTTTAAGGATTTAATAAATGAGTATCCTGTGGTTTAGCTGGCCTAAAAGGCTTCTAGAAACACACAGAAAAAACGGCAGTGATAGAAAATACTAATACTGAAGTATCAAGGTGACTACTCATTCTGTCTTTAAGCCTGTAAACTGCACATTTGTCCTGGTTTTAGTGGTGAGTTTTTGGTATTTTGGCAATCTCCTAACTGGGTATGGTGCTAATGAGCATGTTTCTCTTTAGGCTGAGAGTAAAGCACGGTAATGATTGGGCCACAATAGGAGCTGCCCTTGGGAGAAGTGCTTCATCTGTAAAAGATCGATGCAGATTGATGAAGGATACCTGCAACACAGGTGAGGTAAATGCTGGTGTCAGTAATGGATGTTCTGGTTAAAATTCTGTCGTTTTTGTTATGGGTGTTCTCAGAGGAGTGTAACTCTGAACTGAGGAACTCATGGTGTGAAATCTGGGGTTAATTTTAGGATGTTTTTTGATGTAGGTTTCTCCAGTTTCACTTCTTAAAGATCAGAACACTCAGTTTATTTTTGCAGTCGTTGTATGTTTATTTTATTGAGTTGGATTAAAAACACTCCCCTTGTGTTTCACATTTATAAACACATACTGTATATTTGGTGTCAGTTAAGAGACAGATCCACTTCAGGAGTTAAGTATGGTCTATTTGGTAATTCACATATTCAAATTAAAGGAAAATTTAGTCAGATGTCATGTAATTAGTGTACACTAAATTGTTAAATGATTAGTTCACTCCCACTAATACAATTCAGGTGGCTTGGACCAGTTTTGTTTGGTCAGTATTTTGATGCCCTCATTGATCTGTGAGAGGAAGAGAAGAGAGAGAAATCTGGCAGCAGAACAGTGGAATCATGCATTTGTTAAGCAAGAATGGATCTAATATAAATTGTTAGTAATTAAAAGCAGATCTTCACAAGTCAGTATTTGCATCTGGGATAAGGTGTTAGGCACAAAAGATAAATGTCTGTTGGCATGCTGCAGATGGGAACAGAGTATCTGCTGTTGGCTAAGCTGGAGAGCTTTTCTCTCATTCAGGAAAATGGACAGAGAAAGAAGAAAAAAGGCTGGCAGAAGTAGTGCATGAGCTGACGAGCACAGAGCCAGGGGACATTGTCACACAAGGTGTATCGTGGGCTGCTGTGGCAGAGCGGGTCGGGACGCGCTCCGAGAAGCAATGCCGCTCTAAATGGCTCAACTATCTCAACTGGAAACAAAGTGGGGGCACTGAGTGGACCAAGGAAGATGAAATAAATCTCATCATGAGGTTTGTAATTTTAGTTGCTTTTAAAGGTTTGTAATACGTGTTGCTAGCAGGATTCCATTGGGG
Source organism: Pitta sordida (assembly GCA_013390025.1). Lineage (NCBI taxonomy): Eukaryota > Metazoa > Chordata > Aves > Passeriformes > Pittidae > Pitta > Pitta sordida. Next base: position 876,921 of record WEKX01028239.1, on the reverse strand, counting down.
TCCATTTTGCTTAGACACTGAAAACTCTAGAACCCTCCAAAATCACTGCTGTGTTTACAGTTCCCGGAGATTTATTATTGAACGTATTTTTTGTTTTTTGTTTTTTTAGTGAATGTTAGTGTTCGTGAAAGGTGTCAGATTGAAAACCCTGGAGACTGAAGTCTTCTTTATTCCACAGAAAAGGTACAGCACAGGCAGCAACCGTGCAAGCTTCCCACACGTTGCCCCACCGATGCGCTTTCACCCTTAACTGGAGGGTAGCTCAGTCTCCCTGCCCGTTCAGTCCTTGGCCTCTCTGCTGAGATGACCAACAAGGGTCAAGTGTGGTGGTGGTTTCTTTGATGTGGACATCTTGTCTACAAAGAGCTAAACTGAGACTGCAAATCAATTTCATGTAGGCCACCAAACACTGATTGGAGATCAGCATCTCTGAGTACATTTGAACTGGCAGCCTGGTAGTGACCTTGGAAATCTTTTGCTCTCTCCGGTCCTCTTCCCATTGTCAATGCCTTTAACTCAGGCTTTTTAGCCAGTGGATTTTTGTGGTTGGGAGGGAATAAGGCATCCAGAGAATCTAAGGATTATTTACAAAGCAATATTCAGTAACTTGCTGGAGCTGCTTGACATGAACTCAAAATGAGGAGCCTGGTTCCACATTTCAGAATGTGCTGGTTATAATTCCTAATGTTTCTGATTTGGTGTGTCAGATTTCCTTAACTCATTCTGCAGAGTTGGTGGGTTTTGTCATTTTTACTTTTTTTTTTTCTTTAGCTAGCCAAGAGTGCTCAGCGCTAGTGCTTGGTTTGTGAAGAGAATTTTTCTTAACTTTCACAAGAATACTTCCCCTCCTCACTATTTACCTCTCTTTCATATGCTCCATGTACAGATGAACTGGAGGCAATTCAGGGATATTTTTTGTATTCAGACAGATTCTGGTAGAGAAGACTATCCCTTACCTGGAGAGCCTGACGAGATTGATTTATGAGGAACTGTTTAATGATGTAATTAACTTCATCTACTTTGGCTAAGAAGCATCTGAGAGAAGGCAAAAACCTATGTTAAGGATGGATGGTTATTATTAGGAGAAAACAAGTAAATATTGTAACATGAAATTAATTAAGTGAAAGTTCAGAGTGAATCTCAGGAAGTATTTCCTGCCTGGTTGATGTGTTTGGGGAATATTTTTACAAAAAGAAAATACACAAGTACCACCATTTGGAATGCTTCACAATAATCTGATCCAAGTCCTAATGTATAAGTAAATAAAGAGAATAATCCTGCATGGCAAGGAGATGGACTGAATCATCTACCAGGTCTAGTCCATCTTCTGTTGTTTATGATTCTGCTTGACCTCTGGCAGCGTGGAGCCTTGGAAGCCTGTGTGGATTCAGGAGCTCTGGTGGGCTGGTCACTAGCATGTCATTCTGCGCTGTTACGTGTGACACGGCCGGAGATGTGCAACACCCCTTCCAGTCTGGGGAGTAGTTCCTAACAGGTAAATATTTTCTGTATCCTGCCAGGATAGCGGAACTTGAAGTTTCTGATGAAAATGACATCAATTGGGATTTACTTGCTGAAGGATGGAGCAGTGTCCGCTCACCACAGTGGCTTCGGAGTAAATGGTGGACCATTAAAAGACAGATTGCAAACCACAAAGATGTTTCATTCCCTGGTAATGTACTACTTGCACGCTTGTCTTCTGAAAGCTCCTCTTGGAAATGTCAAAGGAATAAGGCTGCATTTTGTTGTCTGCTTACAGCATTGCTGGCCAAAGAGCACATTGCTCCTTTGCTAGAAGCTACTGGCCCCTTGAATCTGCTGGCTGAATTGCTCCTGCAAGCAGTCCTTAAGTGTGTCAGTTGAAACAGGCCAAGCTGATTTATACAGCTAAACAGATTTTGCCATCTCTTCTCGATTTGGCTAAAGTGTGAGCATGTATATAAGCAGTTCAAGTGGCAGATCTCAGATGATGCTGATCTTTGGTATGGAGGGCAGTGACCTCTTCAGGTGGAGGAGGATATGTATCTGCAGCCTAACTTGCCTCAGGTTAGATGTGTTACCTTTACAATGTCAAAGTGTAATCTGTGTCAAGTGCTGAGCCTTAGCCGTAGACAGAAGGGACACGTAGCTGTGGGAGGAGGGGAGAAATCAGGAGCATAAAGCTCCCCAGGTACATCTCATGGTATTTTCTCATTCTTGACCGGAGAAAGTAGTGCATAAGCCAGAGGTCTTTCAGTCACTGTGAGCTTCAGTCCGCCTTTTCTCTGACCTGAGGAAAGGGAAAAAAAATGAGAGAGATTAGTCATGTCATAATAAATTAAAGGTGTTATTTAATAGACACTTCTGTGGTCATCACTGTGGTTATGTATTAGTCATGCCTGGAGGCTGCAAGTGGCAGGGCAGTCCTGTTCTGCTTACCACACACTAATAGGCAGCTGTTCATGAAATAATTCATAATATACATGCACGTCAGAATCAACAGTCTCCATTCTTTCCCCTGATAAAATACCAAAAGTGAGAGATGTTTAGGCAGTTTGCTGTACTGACTGCTAGAAAAGCTGAGGCCCCTTATGTCAGCTGCTCCCTCAGTTGGAGCAAAAGGATCAAAGAGAAAAAAAGTGGATAGTTTTATTGCAGCAATAGGCCTCTTCGTGTGCAGGTGAAGAATTGTAATGTAGTCACTGTGAGATTAATTCTCTTCTTCCCCCTGTTTTGAGTGATACTTCCATCAAGCTCTTGAACAAATCTACTCTGATGTTAAGACTGGAGGGTTTATTTCTCATAGCAGCATTATGCAACTAGTGATACTGGCACTTGATTGTAATTTGCACGTATACATGTTTTTAGAGAGAGGCAAAATTTTGTATTTTTTTTTCCTCCAAACATCCTAAAATGCCTAGGTTCCATAACAAAATAAAGTTCACTGCCGTAGTTGACTATACATGTGGTTTATGTATGTGCTAAGTTTCTAGTTTTCATATGTCTATAAATTTTTAAGTTCCCAATTCAGAAGAATTTTGGTTGCTTTTTTCCGCTTGGATAAATCTCACTTGCAGCATTTCAAATGTGATCTTTCAACATGCTTTAGCATGAGTATTTTTTTCTCTCAGTGTTGATAAAGGGTCTTAAACAACTCCATGAGAACCAAAAAAACAATCCAGGGCACCAGCTTTCAGAGAACAAATCTGGAAGTGGATTACCAAACACTAACTCCAGCTCGGGGGTTCAGCACGTGCAGATTCGCGTGGCTCGGCTGGACGAGAACACAGGCAATGCCCCAAGCCCCATGGCAGCTTTGCAGATTCCTGTCCAGATTACCCATGTCTGTAAGTACCTGAAATTAACAACTCACTGTCCTCTAATTAAACCTAAAGCTTTCTTATGTTTAGATGCTAAAGGAGGAAAGGGCATATCTTAAAGAATTGTATGAATTCTGCTTTGGTCTTACCATAGCTTCAGATGAAGGATTTCTGGGTTCTGTTTACCTGGTTTTAACTTTGTCAGGCAAAGATGTTGCTGTGACTGTAGCTGTGATTGTAGTTCCAAGAAGGTACAGTTGGAGCACCTGGACATAGGTGTTACAGGTGTATGTCTGTGTGTATGTGCACACAGGAGTTTTGTGCACACATAACCACTTTGGAAAGCCTTCAGTCCACAAATCTCTAACAAAGAGGCAGTAACATTCCTTAAGTTTCTTCTGGTTGCTCCTGTTCACAACAATGAACATCGTGTACAAGGTCTCCTTTTGTAAATTATATACACTGCTGTCCCTGAGCTCTGGTGAAGGACACTGAAGGGAAGGTCTACAATGTCTTTTTCTAGTCCTGCTCTTTATTATGCAGTTATTTCTAGGCACAAACACTCTGGAAAGTGTTAGCTGCCAAGTCACACTGACGTTCAGCCAATGTTCTGCACTAGCCATGATTTTTTTTTTTTTAAGCTGGTGCTCCTCTTAAGGGTGAACTTTGCTCATTATCAAACATTTATTATCAAGTCTACTTTGTAATTCTTACTGCTTGATTTTGTTACTAATCTTACTAAGTAACTCTGGTCACCCCATATGCAGCCTGGGGTCTCCATCATGCACCATTCATGTTTGTGAATTTTATTAGGGAAATGTTGTGCTTTGCCCTTGCTGATTACCAGATCAGTTGATTAGGCTATGAACTGGTTCTTAGGCATTTGGCAAACAATTTTTCTGTTTCTAATTCCATTAGGTTAGCCTTCTATCCTTATCTGATTATTGCTATCTCCAGTTTATGTGGTTTATTTTTTTAATTAGAATGACATACAACACCAAGGCAAGAACATTGATCTGTCATAATACCTCAGTGGTCTCAGACTTTGAACAAGGCTTGGTCAAAGCTGTTGGGTTTTGATGAGCAGTCAGGGTGATACTCTATAACCTTTAGTGCTTTCTGAATTGAATCATGTGACAGTTATTTTGTGATTTCACTTGCCCCTGTCTACCAGACAAGCCTTTATCCCCATTTTGGTCTGCTTTTCTGAAGAACTCGTTGTGTAATCAAAGTGAATATTGTATTGCATCTTTCCCAATCTCATGAGAACTGAACCTATTAGCCAATTCCAGCTGCATTTGGTAGAAGGCTCAAGGTTTCAAAGGGGCAATTGCTGCAGATTTTGTGAACGTGGCTGGCTGGGTGACTGACAGGCCACACTTTGCAGCTCTGCCACTGGGGACCAGAAAACCTGCAGCAGGAGACTTTAAAGATGCCACTACAACAATAAAAGCTTCAAAACTGGAGGTTTTATCTTCCAAAATTACTCCATTTTGCAGCCACAGAGTCTAAGATAGCAAAGTTTCCAGTGCTTGGATCACTGTTACCGTCTTGTAGGTCTTTTCCTCTTTTGTTATTTAGGAAATTACTGGATAATGCCAGGCAAAGTGTTAATTTGCCTTCAGCTTCCTGGAACTTGTGATTTTATGTTTTTTTAAGAGTATGTGGGAATCACAATTCTGGTTACACAGTTTTGAGTACAAGTTGTTTGGACCTGGTGATCGTGAAATACCTGATACATCAACTGTTTTCAATGCTACTCTTCATTAATTTTAGAATTAATGAAGGTAGTTGCATAAATAATTACACACTTGTAAGAATAGTTACCTTTTATAGTTACCTTTTATACATTGCAGTCATGACATACAAGATAGGCAAATAACTTGGGAAGCATCTGATGTTTTATCCGTGGTGGGCATCCTGTGGAGGGCAGAAGAGATTAAAAATACAGAAAAAAAAAGTGATCTGTGGGAAACACAACAATATTAAACCTGCCATGAGTTTAAAACAAGCAATAGTGGATCCAGAGGATGTCATTACACCAAAGGGTAACGTTACATTAGAGCCTCTTACAAATCTCATTAGGAAAAGTAATTAGATCACATCAGAAACTTTGTCTGCTTTTAACTCTGTGCACTAAACCCATAGTTACTTTCTTTCGCTTTTTCAGATTGTAAAATTCGCTCTTTAAATAGTATTGTGTCTTGGGTACCAATTAGAGAGCCTTGACTCTAGGACTGCAGCCAATTTGCTTTTTCCTCTAAATGGAATTAACAGTACCCTGCCATGTAGTAATTATAGTATGTTATGCTCTCTGCAGGAGCTGAACATTCTGGTTTACATACTTTCTTTTCCTTTTTTTTTCTTCCCTTTGCAGCCTCAACTGATTCCCCAGCTGCTACTGTTGACTCTGAGACAATAACACTAAACAGTGGAACATTACAGACCTTTGAGATTCTTCCAGTAAGTAACAGAGAACTGATATTTGTTACTGTGGTTTTTTTCTTTTAAGCACAATTACTTCTTAGATTATTGAACTGTACATTTCAAAAACAGTAGTTTTCAGGTGAAAAGAGGAAGTTAAGAACTAAGAACTCTAAAATTTATTTCTAAAAGTGTAATCCATTAGGGCTGAAGAGTAAGCTGTGAATTACAGTTAAATGCTTTAAATCTCTGGTAATGCCTTGGTACTACAAAGTTTTCCCTTGTTCTTTTTTCATTGCTGAAATCTGACATAAAGGAGCCAGAGAAAGCTCCCAGCAAGTAAAGATTTGGTCTCAGTTCCATTGTCCTGTAGTTTAGAGCACATATTCTCTTTCATCTCAATGTAGAAGTAAGTTGAATTTGTTCCTTTCTTACCTGCTGTTTTACAGCATAATACAAACTTGCTGGGCTCTTGCCCTTAGTACTTGTCTTGGTAGCCTAGTGCTATAGATGAGTTTCTTTCTTCTTCTTGAGTGTAGTAAGGCAATCAGTGCAGAAGGATTGGATTTGTGTGTTTGTTTTCTGAGGGAGTTAGTTAGGCTGGTTCATGTAAATCAGCATGCTCCCAGCATGGCCTGGGCAGTGTTGTTCAGCTATTAAACCTGTGTTTCTTTGCAGTCTTTCCATCTGCAGCCAACTGGAACACCAGGTACCTACTTACTGCAGACAAGCTCAAGCCAAGGCCTTCCTTTAACACTGACAACAAGTCCTACCATGACCCTGACAGCCACGGCCGCTCCAGCCTCCCCGGAACAGATCATAGTTCATGCCTTATCAGTACGTGCTTTGAGCTCTGGGAACGCTGGGGTTTGGGCACTGGGGGAGGGGAACACTATAATGCAGGGCCCAGCACATGCATGGTAAATTTACAGAGCAGTTGTGGAGTCATAACAGTGTCACATTGCTTATAATCCAAAGCACTGAGAATTTGGGAGATTTGTAATTGTTCTTTTTAAATAGCAACTTGAAGTTGCTTCAGAACTTAACTCAGTGAACAGCTTCATTCTGCTGTGGCTGAACAGAATGTCTCCATACAGTGGCTTGGCTCCCAGCAAAAACAAATCCTACAATGTCCCAGTGTTTTCAGTTACTCTCACAAATAGATATTGGTGTTCACAAAATTTGTGTAGTAGTGACAAGTATTGTTTTTTATTAGAGAGAGGGAAGTGGAAGCAAGCTGGAGATTGAATCACAAAATGGATGCAAAATTCAGGGGGAAAAAACCTTTTGAAGCTTCAGCAATCCTCACCTGAATGATTGCCTCTTTCATATTATGTAGTTACTTTATTTGTGACTCAAAGAACATGTGACACCAAATTCAGTCTACAAATTCATCATTTAAGACCAGGAAAGGTCAACAGATGATCTGTACTGACATACTGTATAAGTAAAACTCTAAATTATACTTGGTAATGATTTCTTTGAATCTTTTTGCTTGTATCCACTGAAAGATTTGAAGATACTTGTGTGAAAGTCTCTTAACATTTTTTTCTTTTTCTTTGCCTCTTTTTGCAAATGCTGATCACAGCCAGAGCATTTGTTAAACACAAGTGACAACGTCACAGTGCAGTGCCACACGCCAAGTGTCATAATCCGCACCGTTGCTGCCGAAGACATCCCCTCCTCTGTCACCCACACAGAATTGACTGTTGATTCAGACATTCAGTCAGCTGACCTGACTGATCCTCCTGATACCCTAGGAACAAATACTTTCCCAGAGGACATCCATCAGTCCAAGCTGAGTGATGAAGAACAATCAGCCTACAATGAAGATGATGCTTCCAAATTCAGCAGCCGGAATAGTGAACTGATGGATGGAGTTATGGTAAGAACTGAGGAGGAGATTGCAGATGCCAGCCTGAAACAGGATGAGGATTCTCACTCTGATCTACCCAGCACTTACGTTACTGAGGTGAGGGAGTGCATGATGCTCGGTATTTCCTCCATTACACACCTTTGACCTTCATGTTAAGCTATCTGTATGAAACATGTCAGAGATTTCGTGTATATTTGTACCTCAGGGGAGCCTACAAGAAGGATGGAGAGACTATGTACAAGAGCATGTAGTGATAAGACAAGAAAGAATGGCTTCAAACTGAGTACATTTAGATGAGGTATTAGGAGGAAGTTCTTTGCTGTGTGGTTGGTGAGCACTGGCACAGGTTGCCTAGAGAAATTGTGACTGCTTCATCCCTGGAAGGGTTCAAGGTCAGGTTGGACGGGACTTAGAGCAGCCTGGTCTAGTGGAAGTTGTCCCTGGCCATGGCAGGGTGGTTGAAACTAGATGGTCTTTACAGTCCATTACAACCCAAACCATTCTGTGATGCTATTATTCTGTAATTCTGCATTGCAGTTCTATAAGTGTTTGTTCAAACTCTCTATCCTTGAGCTTGAGTAATATATTATGGATGTGAAACTTGACTGCATTTTGATTTGGTACTGAGGCTTGTGTTTGTCCTCATCTGGAGCTGTGGAGTTACTTCACCGTTCAGGGTACATTTGCATAATGACAGTGGAAAACCAGAATATTAATGGCATCGAACAGTTGTCTTCATGGAATTACTATTTGAGGCTCTTGCTTTAAACTAGGCTGTTAATTGTCTGACACACCTGTGTCACAGGTAGGTACACAGCTGAGCAAGGGAGGGGAAGCAGAGTATTTAGTTTTTGCTTTATGAATCTTAAAATCGTGGTTAAGGTGTACCACAGTTTACATTTTTCAGGACTTCAATTAAAAATACTACTCCAGTTAAGTATCTGTTAAATTGGAATTTGAAGCATTTAAGCTACTTCCCTCTCTGACCTCAGATTAGTAAATCCACTTTAGTACAGTGGTGAGTGTCCCTGCCTTTCATGCAGGAGACTTGGGTTCAATTCCCACCAGGGAGGCAGTGGTACTGTTGAAGAGTTGGACTAGATGATCCTTGTGGGTCCCATCCAACTCAGAATATTCTGTGAGATAAATATGTTAAAGCCTGCTCCCGACTGATGAGTGTGTCCCAGCCCACATGACTGTGTGCTTCCCAGGGTCCTGACGGAGCAGCGGAGCTACACCGCCGCCCCCACCCAGGTTTAAACACAGTTGACTACAGCTATTGCACCTCCAGTTAAACATGGCAGGTGCGGCGGCACACGGAAGCAGCGCTTGCCATGCTTTCACCGCGGAGCACCAGGGTACCCACACTGCTGCCATGCCCAGCACCGCTGCCATTCCCCAACCCTCCCCCCACAGGGTCACACTCCACTACAGGAGCAGCAGCGAAAGCTGGGAATTACTCACTGGCTCCTGCAGGAAGCCCCACAGACTCCCTGGGCAGGGAAGGGGCATGGAAGATTCCATTCACTCCCCTGTGCCGTGAGAGGGTGGGGGAGGTGGCAGGAAAAGCCCTTCAGTGCTCAGGGGTTATGGGGGACAGGGTGATGAATGTGGCTCACTTGCATATTCATGACCAGCTTCTCTTCATGAATCAGGGGCATCCTAGCACCTGACAAGACCCGAGCCCCCGCGAAATTCGACGTACAGTGATCCCCCAGAATTCACTGGGGGTCGGGTCTGGGCAGGTCCTGTGGGTTACGAAATCCATGAAGATACCAAACCCATGAATATTCAACTACTCCTCGCCTGTAGCCACAGCACCCTCCACCAATAAGGTCTGGAGGTGCGGTCCTGGGAGTGTGGCTCACACTGTAGCACCTCATTAAAGCAGAGGAAGTGCCCTTTGGTGCTTCCTGGGTGCAAATTCCAGGGTCTGGATTCTGCGCATGAGCGCGATCTCCCAACTCAAGGAAAATCCAACCGCAATTGAATACGTGGATATGCGAGCTGTGAATATGCAGGGATCACTGTATTACTGTACTAAATTCCTCCATCTTTCAGTTGCTGGAACTATGCAAATAACTAAGTCACAGAAAATAGAGGTGCTAAAAAGAAGGTAACATTATTTAGTGGGTAGAAAATACCTCTTTCTTTACAAGCTTGTTTCGGTTAGAACGCAGAGAGATGAGTTCAAGTGAACTACCCCATCCTGTTCTCTAAACCACTGCTCTGCAATAGCTGTAATACTGCTTTGTCAGTCTTGAAAACCCATCCTTGATACGCTTTTTCTTTTGAAAAGTTCATAATAGACACTGCATATCCCTTACGCTGTTACAAAGGGGAAGATCTTTGTATGTCTCAAGTCTGCTACTACAGAAGTGTTTGTATCCTGCACACATCTGAAGCTAGGGATTATTCTTCCCATCTCCTCTGTGTCATGGTTGGCATAGCTGTGGTAAGATTTTCTACAGTTGAGACAGACCATGAGCTTTCTACTCTCAGCTTAGAATTTCAGTTTCTCAAGGTAGAGTTAATAAACTTTTGATATAAACCAAGTCCCGAATTTACCTTTGTAGAAATTGCATATGGATAGCAGGATATAAAACTAAACTTTCTTTCCGTACAGAAAGGCTCAGTTTGTAATTCTGATTTGCTTTACACTTCTAATCAGATTCACGTTTGACATGTGTAAAAATTCTAGGAAATAGTGAACTGCCTGTGAGTGATTCTAAGTGAAAAGCTACTTTAGAAAAACATGCCTAAATTTCGCTTTCTTCAAGTCTGTGTTATTTTTATTCACTTGCCAGTGTTGTATTGTCAGTGTGGGTGGGTAGTGGGAAGCAGGCAGTCATGCTGCAGAGTTTTATTATTTCTGGCTGGGAAAGGTGCCCATTTGCCACAATGACTTCTTCAGTTTTTCACGCCTCCTCTTCCCAGTTTCAAGCCTTTCAACACAGTGGCTGCTTGTGTGCAGGTTGAGCTGTGCACTCTGCAGACAGCTGCACTTGCACCTCAGGCACACAGTGCCTTGTGTGAATGGGTATATATTTGGACCTAGTCCAGTTTACTGAGCTGCAGCACAGGTAGCCAGCTCCTCTTCAGCAGCACCAGGGAAAGGACTTTCAGGCAGTTGCCTTTGAAAAATAATGTGGAATTATGTAGGGAAACAAGTTTTCCTTAAAAACCAAGGTGGAGGAACATCAGGATTTTCTTAATCATAGGGGGTTGTAACCTTTCCTAAACACTTCGTGGTCTCTCTGAAAACAGTGATAAATGCAGAAACCTTCTATTCTGGCAACAATATTTGCTAGCATTCTACAGCAGGGATTCCTGAAGCTTGAACAAACCTTACACATTACACACAAAAGCTGGAATCCAAATGTCTCTGCTGATTCTGGCAGTACTGTGTGGGATGTCTTTTCATTGTGTTTGCAGAACCAGAAGCCCACTGGAGTGTGCTGTGGCCTGAGTAACCCAGATGTGTTACTGCTGTTCCAGTACTAGAGGAGCCAGGGAAGAGGCAGCAGCAGTTAGGACAGGACTGGAAGAGAGTGAGGATATTGGCAACTTGTGCTTGGAAGGAATCAGTGCGTTGTGAATTTTTTTGTAACATGAGTTTCAGCAAAAAAGAGTTCAGAGCCAACCTACAGTCAGGAAGTGACAGGGCAAGCAAGGTACAGCAAATAAAGTGCATTTTTTGAGCGTTGTGTTCAGTGTCAGAAAAAACTTGACAGCAGAAGTTGAGAAACTAAGTATTATGTTCACGTAAAGCTGTTGCATTGGTGGAACAGCTAAGTACTCTAAAAAGGTAATGCTTCAGTTTCAGAGCATCTAGACAGCAAGTAGTGGAAAAACTTAATTATTCCTCTCCATAGACAAAACATCTGACTTGCAAGAGAACATTTATCACCACCTTGCAGTCTCTCCTATCCCCCTGCCTCTGTATTGCTCAGAAGGTAGAAATCTTCTCATCTTGTTTTCAGGTGCCTGCACTAAGGTGAAACACGCCCTGTAAATGCTGAAGTAACAGTCTCAGTTGCTGACATTTCAATGTAATGAAATAAAATTAATCCAAAGTGTATTGCTTACTATGCAGTATGGCTGAGGAAAGCAGGTTTTTGTTTATGCTACCAGGAGTACGCTCTCATGTCTTGTTCTTCTGTGTTGTGCAGGACCTGGGTTCCCCAACGATAGAAGAACAAGTCGATCAGCCAGCGATAGATGATGAGACTGTGCTTATTGTTCCTTCTTCCCATGGTTTTATCCAGGCAACGGATGATATAGATGGTGAATCAGTCTTGCCCCTGACAACTCTAACAGGTATGACAGTCCCTTTCATTAAAGCAGTATATAGCAATTTTGAGTCCATGCAGACACCGCTTCACAGATCCTTGCTTTCTTCTTAAATAGTTTTCCATGGCATTGTTGTGAAACTTTTAAGTGAGCATTACACCAGCAGCTGCTTCATTGCTTGCTGAGCTGTTCCCATCACCTTTGAGCCTTGAATTAGTACACGTGGGCTGGTAACTCTTTCTGTAGTGTGAATTTCTTCATGCCTGGTGCTTGAACAAAATTCGATTGTCATTTTTGAGAGAAGACTAGAGGCATCAGCAGTGCACTTGATGCCTCTCATGGTGAGGGTCTGGGTTATCTGAGGGGGTGTTTGCACAGCACTCACCTGGAAGGGGATGTCGGATTGTGCCACAGTTCCCAATGCCAAGGGTCGTCTCAGACTTGGAGGCCACACAGATTTATTCTCCTAGTGCAGCACAAAACAAATCGCCTCTCCAGAGGAAGGATCTCCTGGTGGATCCATAAAGGGTCAGTATTAGGCCTGATCATTTACCTTCTCTAAAGATACTCAAAACCTACCTCGATGTGACCCTGTGCAATGTGCTCCAGGTGAACCAGCTTTAGCAGGGGGTTGGACTGGACCTCCAGAAGTCCCTTTCAATCCCAACCATTCTGTAATTCTATGAAACTAGAAATTGGAAACTGCCTGCTTAAAATTGGTTAAAACTCCAGACTGCATGTCTCCTAAGTGTGCATTTTACATTTTATTTTAATGGCACAGTAATAGTTCTAATGTGCTTGGTCTCTTGACAGATCCTATCCTACAGCATCATGGAGATGGGTCACACATTATTGGCTCATCACTGGGCAGTCCTGACTCAGAAGATTCAAAGGATGTTGAGGATTTAGTGAGCTGTCACTGAGAAGCAGTAATTGTGTCCATTTTCTATTGACCATGTTTGCATTGTGAAATTAGTTACAACCCTGTGCCACATTTCCAAAGCAAGCAGTCACAGTCTGTCTCTTTCAACAGAAGCTTCCAGTTTGAAATGACTACGGTGCACTTTCTCTGCTCAGGCTGTTTCACCTCATCTCTGAAGGGCGACCGAGCAGCCAACTGAGGCCTGAGGTGCCACGTCTCAGCCAGGATGTTGAGTGTTCTAAAGAGCCTCTGATTGCAGTGCTCACTGCCAGGATCCATCCAGTCAGTTCTGATCTGACTTGTTACTGATGTGCTGACCTGCACATCTGGAAAACTGGACGGAAGTCAAGGATTGTGGACTGTAGCCTCTTAGTGCCGCAGCAAGAATTAGTTTGCACAGGTTTCGTGAAGAATGGGTGAGGATTTTCTGCACTTACTGACTCTTGTAATACATGGAGTAAGAGACTGTTACATTTCAGGAAGGAATGAGTTCCATCAAAGACTTCAGGGAGCGTGGGCAGCACCATGTAGAAATGGTGTGTATTCCCATTTCATCTGACTCTTAAGTGTGTCTGTGGCATAGGAAAAAGACACATCAGCTTATGGGACTCGCCTGGTCTGCTTGTTCCTGAGGAGTCTGTTGCTGGCAACGGACAGAGCTTGGAAAGATCACTTGTGGATTTTTTTTTTTCCCTCATCACTACAGCAAGCTCAATAAAAAGGGAAGGGCTATGAGAAAGGGAAGCTACTGGGACCCACCAGCACCCCCCCCCAAGCTTGTAACTTCTTTGAGATGGTTGTGAGTAGCTTGGAACGTGTGTCTCTCCCACTGTTTACCTGACACTACCGGCCACCTCTCCAGAGGTGATTCCTGCAGCAAGTTAGTAGATGGGAAGTGGTGTGGAGGTGGCCCCGAGGCAAAGGAGGCCAATTAATTCCTATGTCCAAGGGTTTGAAACAGCCACTAGGCTGAGCAGCAGCCTGTTACCTAGGAATCCAGAGAAAAAGCTATAGAAACTAAAGACTCTTGTATAAATTATTTTATTTATTTCTGTAATTAGGTCTTCATAATCAAGAGTTGGTCTTTTTCAGTCTGTGGTTTTGTTAATGTGAAAAATAAGTTGTAGTTTTGAATGGTTGCCTAGGGAACAGAAATAATTGTATATTCAGTTTCAGCAAAATAAAGAGTATTTGTCTTACTTGACTGTAAGATACCATTTATTTATACTGCCACAGATCTTTTCAATGCTGTTGTTTATTTGTACAGTAATAAAAAAGTGCTTTTTTTTCCAAAACGAAAAAGCTTGTGCCATTCTGAAACATCAGTACAACTGGAATGTTCATTAAGTGCAACAGTAGCTCTTAAAAAAAAAAGCAGAATGTCACATCTTATGGCAATAATTCTCCCTAACAAGAGGGACATTACATATACATTTACATGAAAATCATGTACTGTTTTATCCTTGCACAACCCACTTTGTTCCTCTCAGGCTGACTGTTCTCACTTAAATGTCTCAAGTAGAGCTGAGAGCTGAGCTGAAAGCATTCTGACACAGTAGCATCATTGCTGGGTATTCCCAACGTCCATCATTTCCCCACTTCATGGAAGTACAGGTTGGCACATATACATAACATGACAATAGAAAACACTATATAGTAAATTAGGTTTCTAAATTTAGGTTCCAGGTCTCCTTGTCGATACCAGTAGATCTAGGAGAGAAAAGGAGTTTGTGTTACTTTAAAAAGCCAGGTAACTCTGAGGAGACTCTGTAGTAACTGAACTGGCACTTGATAGGTCTGGTTTTAGCTGTTTGGGGGTTTTGTCTCCTGTTTGGTGTCTAGTTGGTTGTTTTGGGGTTCTGACCCAGCTTCCTCTGGATAGAGAGATTGTGGGTTTGTGTGTGAAACTAGCTCTGAAGACATGGGTTGTCTGGTCAGCTTTGTTGAAGAGGGACAGAGGGTAGGTGGGTTAGCTGGGGTTATTGTAACACCCAGAGATGACTACAGCTGTCAGGTTTGTACCAACACAGTCTGTTCTGGGTAGAGTCGTGGTTACCAACCTGAATCAGAACCTGGGACTGACCAGGCACCACAGAGCAGCTTCCCAGCCTACCCAGCAGTGAGGGGCTGAGAGCCACGGCCACTCCGGGTCACAGCTGGAGGAGGGAGAGTGCTTCAGGTACAAAACCCTACAGCACCAGGAGCCACCAATGTTCCTGCCCGTGGAAGGGGAGTTGGACTGATGGTCTTTGATTTCCCTTTGCCAATGTTTAGGACCAACTCCCTTGGAATTCTGGAGCTGTTGAGTAGAGGAACATCTGCCACTTGCTGCAGCTTCCTGACCCTGTGACTCATCCCCTATGCCTGAAAGGTCACTGCATGTGCCTGGCTGGCACCACCACTTCAAGTGTCTTCTGCTGCAGCATTCCCATTTCACTGCTCTGGCCTCTGAATTCCTACTCTGTCTCACCTGGGAGCTGTGGGTGGCACTGTCACAGAGGTGACAAGTCTTGCACCACAGCTGGGCTGCGGGAGCTGGCTCAGTTCACACGCTTACTCAGCAGTAAACATGAAACTGGTTACCACCCTCACTGTCAGCTTGTTTTATGGAGGCAGGAAAGCTGTTCTAGCAGAGTGTAAAAGAAAAAGGTGGCACCATGTAAAGCAAGTTTTATTCAGAGCCATGGACTCAAAAGCTTGCACGGCAAACGTGGTGGTACTTACAAGTATGCCAGCAGAAATGCAACACAAGGAGATGCAGAAAGCAAAAAATACATTCACAGGTTTTGGAGGTAGTTGTGGGAAGACAAAAGCACTGATTAGAGTGACCTGTGTGGAGGAAAACAAAGATGAAGACTTTGCTCTTGCCTGCTGTCAGAGCCATGATAAGAACAGGCTCACCCTGACAGCTGGGGCACTGCAGTGCTTACATCCCACCCTGCACTCCCCTCCCTGCTCTTTAACTCCCAAGCCCTGAGGAGCTGGAGGGAAATACGAAATCTTGGAGAAGAACCACTTTGATACAACTGTGCACTTAAGAGTGGTGGGAGAAAAAAATCACAAAAGCTTTGCCACTATGTCCTGTTGCCAGAACCCATCTTAAAATTACTCATAAAGCCAGCAGCATGGGAACACTTGCTGCCTGTGTAGGAGCATCCCTTCAGCCAAGCGTTCCACCAGCTGGCACAGTGACTGTCCCTACAGCCTCCCTGCACCTGAGCTCTCAAATGATGCTGCTGTCTGCCATGGGCTGGCATGTGACTGATGCTTTCCAGTCACAGTGGAATCAGGTTTGTCTTTAAAGCCTGGGGGAAGCATAGGTAAAGACAAAGGGACAAACTTTGGAAAGACTCATGTAAGCCATAAATAAAGGGAAATCATAATTCGGAGGAAATACAGAGAAGCAAACACACTCCCCTGGGTCATAAGCACTTTGTTGTCTCACATTCAGCGAGGATGGACAATCTACCAAAGAACATTCAGCTTATCATTGCACTCCCAATAAGGAGTGAAGGAAGGTATTCTGCTGTTGTCAGAGAGTTTCAAAAGAGAGATATGTCCCAAAGTGACAACTTGGGCCCAAATTACAGCCTGTTTGGTCATTGGAAGTTTCACCACCTGTTCTGGGAAGGAGCTCTGGTTTTCCCCATGTCACCTAAGGGAGGAACACAACATGGTATGGGTTTGGGATACTTACTACAAGCAGCAAAGTTGTTAAGCCACCAACAACTAGATTGATGATTCTGTCCTGAAGAAAAGAGAAGACAGTTACCTGTATGCCTTGCCAACAAAAAAACCCACAAACCACATAAAACAGACCATTAACCAACAACACTCAGAGCATCAACCAGGACCCATGTTATCCCCAGCACATCATCGAGGGGCCTGGGCCAGTTCTGCCACACAGGAAAGTTTCCGCTCTCCAGCTCCACAGCCCCCAGGGAAGTTGTTCTGGCCAAGACCTCATGCAGCAGGTTTGCTCATTTGCAAATGGCTTCTTCCCTATGTCCAAATCTATTACAGTTGTGCAAATTATTAAGATTGCTTTTCAAAGTGGGAGTGCACAGATGGAGATTGTCAGCAAAAGCTTATTTTAGCCTTACTGCCTGAGAATTAATAGCTTGATAGTGTCTTAGGTGGGAATTTGTGGGCTGCTGGCAGGGAGGTGAAGTGTTGCCCACATCCCAGATATTCCACCAGCAGACCCGAGCATGCAGCACAGTGGCTGCTTGGACAGACAGATTCCCCTCACCACTTCTTTCTGCTGCTCCTCATCATTATGAAACAATTGACTGAGAAGACACCTTTTTTGCACATGGGAAGGGGTGTCCCTCAGTGTCAGCATCAGAGCAGGGACCGGCTGAGACAGAAGGCTCTGTGAGCACCCAAGGCAGGACCCCATACTGATGCACTTGCTGGAATGAAAAACAACTTGAAGAAAAAGGAGAACATCTCCATCCCTGCCAGGGCACCTGCCTCCTCCCTGTCTTCTTGGTGCTGCTCTGAAGTACAAACATCTATCACCACAGTCAGACTGGGTTGCACACAGAAGGCTGACTGCCCAGATCAAATGCTACAGCAGAAAAGATGTGAAGAGAGAAAACTCCCCAAACTTCATTTAATTACACTGAGAGTCATTAAATAGCTATGGTTAAAGGAAAGTGAGAAGAGAGTTCAAACAGTGAAAGCACTGTACCTAAGACATCCCAGCCAGCAAGCAGGGCAATGTGGGTTTCCCTCCACCAGATCTTGCACCCTTCTTCCCTCCTAGAATTTGGATTCATAGAGGGAGGAGTCCCAGGTCATGAAGTAACACATGGCTGCAGCAGGGTGTAAGGAAAAAGCAGAGAGCAAAGAGAAGGCAAAGAGCAAATCATGCTCCTGTGAGAGGCCACGAGCTCTCACCTAAGATTTTGTGGAGCTCAGGTCTCCAAGCTTGTGGTTCAGGAACAGGCAGATGCTGTGTACTAGTTGTGTTCATCCCCCAAGGGAAAGGGCCATGCAAGCAGACTCTTTCAAACACCTGAATCTCCTATGGGGGCACAGCATTGGCAGCAGCAGTGGGAAGTGACCCACCTCCACAGGAAATTATCACCAACATTCCTTGCACAAGGTCCTTGCCAGCCATTCCATACACAGTGTCAGCAATACAACAGCAGCCTCTGAAAGCCACCTATGAGGTACACACCACTGACCCCCAAAAAAGGAGCCACGAAAAGTAATTCCAGGCAAATAACAAAAGCAACAAGGCAAAATCCAAGAACAAAATGCTCCACAAAAGCGTATCATGACAGCTGAGCTGGACTCCTGCAACTGAGCTAAACTTTAATTTGTACAGTACACACAAGGGTCCTTACACCCAAAAGCCTTTCCGATACCAGAGGAGGACAGAGGTTTTGCTCTGCTCTTGCCCTGCAGACCCAGCTGAGCTCACCAAGATGATTTTATGCAGGGGGACCAGCTCAGCTCCTCCACTGAGGGTGGCAAGAAGTGAGAAACTGGATCCCTTGTCCCATGAGGAGATGGGTTTCCACCAGCAGAGAAGGGAGGGAAGGCTAAGGAGCCAACTCCAGAGCAGCAGTGGGTCACCAACCATCCTGTACAGCTCACCCAGTGAGCACAGTCACAGCCACCTCTCCCCAGAGAGGCTTGGAGGGATAGACACACAGTTCAGACAGATACACGATCCAGAAACTCAGCCATGATTACTTTTCTCCTAATTAATGAGAGACTTGGAGGGTGATAATTTTTAAGATGGGGCGAATTCCCTCATTTTGCCAGGATGGAGACTGGTCTGACAGGAGGAAACAAGGGTGTCGGACTTGGCAGTAACCACAGAGCTCTTCGCCGTTTCACAGAGTGTGAGGGTGACCATCCCCCAGCACAAGGACCTCTCATCTCACACTGCTGAGTGATGGACATCGCAGTGACAGCCAGATCAGGTACAGATGCTGGCAGTGGAGCAGCTTTAGCACATGGCAGCCAGTCCCTGTGGGTCAGGGCAACCCCTTCCCCGTGCTTAAGCCCACGGTCACTCACATTTTCCAACTGCGCTGCCGGCAGAAGGAGGTATTTCAGGATCCAGGGATTAGAGACACTGATCCTGAAATCCCAGGCTTGGCAAAGCAGTGGGAGGCTGTATTCCCCAGTGCCCACTGACACTTCAGCCTCAGGCAGCTTAGCACAGCAAAAAGGTTAAAAATACTCAAGCAGAGGCCAAGACGGCTAAAAGGATTGGGGATAATGGAGCCTTTCACCTCCACACCGTGTCCAAGTGCACAGCCCAGCCCAGGCAGACGCTCATGGATACCAGGCATGCAGAAATGGGCTGTGACAAGCCATGTGTCCTACTACATGCCATGTCACCCAGCTGGCAGAGCCAGCTCTTAAAACCAGCACAGCTGATTCAAGGAGAATTTTTCTACAGCATCACTATGCATTACAATAGCTGCTAGAGTAAAAAGATAAAAAAACCCCAGTGTGCACCCCAAAACAGAGAGCACACAGCTGCTAGAGGTCACCTGCACCAGCACAGAGTACGGGCACTACTTCTGTGTTGTTGATGGGGGTTCCCACTCAGCTGCCATAGTGAGCTGCTGGCCAGACAGGAGATGAATTCCATGTTTCAGTGTTGCACAAGTTGCATTTTGAAATGGGAGGGTGGCTGCCCTCTCCTCATACTCTGGGGAGGTTGCTGCAGGGGCTGGAGGCACAAGGCTTGTTCCAGGGAGCTGCTGCAGGGCAGACGTCTCCCTATAGCTGCCTCTGGGAAAGGGAGACAAGGTCAGGAAATGTCAATGCCTCACAGAGCAGAAAGGCACAATGCAGGATCCTTTGGGATCTGAGTAAAGGTTACTTGGAGCAACAGGGAAACTGAGGCAGGACTGAGGGTGTAGCCTCACCACTGCACTCACTGCAGGGGCTTTGATATAGTGACAGTTTTGCTTTCACCCTACTCCAGCACTTCACAAGTTAGCAGCTTGTGGGCTGAGCCCATAGGGATCCCAGCAGAAGCTTGGCCAGGACAGGGGAACGGACTGGGCCCTGGGAGGGTGAGTACTCAGTGCTATCTCTGCAGGAATGACAGGAAGGCCATTTTTATGCCTTACATCAGCAAGTCCAGATGGTCAAGCAGCAATCACAGCCCGTTGCAGCCATAGGGGATCCCTGAATCTAATGCCAGACCAAAGCTCATGGAATCACAGGCAATACAGGCTGTATACAGAAGAGCTGTGCTCGGGGCCACACTGGCCACCCTCCCACTGCAAGACATGGAGACATGCTCTCCTCAAAGGCTCCTCATTCCCTTGGGCTGCTCAGTCTCACTATTGCTTTCCGCTTCCAAACCACAGCAATTAACACCCGCCCACTCATATTTTAATGATCCCATCACAGAGGAACCCAACTTTCAACTTCTTTCCCAAGAAGTCCTGCACCTGTGACGTTCTGTCGCCTCTTCGCCACTGCACTGCCGTGCCTTTGCTTTGTGTCATCTCATACCTGCTCACTGCCAGTGCTGCATCCCTGGTAACCACAGCTGAATCCACTGCACTTGGCTTTTGCCAGCACCGTGTTGCTACACCCCTTCTTCCCACCAGCAACTTCTTTGGTACCATCTTGCCCCCAGTCTCCACTCAGCAAATGGCATGGAACAGCAAACTTGGCAGGAGCAGCTGGACCATGGTAGGGGAGGGAGGCTGATGCTGCTGCCAAGCTTTCCCATCTGCGCAGTCACCAGTTTCGAGACCAGGAGAGCATAAGGAGGCAAGAAGAGGGCATCCCCATTCTCTGCATCCATTTCCAACTGCTGGCAAGGGTGCATGACCCCTAATTTTGGGTGCATGTCTTCCTGGGGTACAATCCCTGCCCCTCCCAGTGGCCTCATGACCAGCCCCAGCAGAGGGTCCCAGTATGCCAGCAGCAGAGACCCAAAAGCAGAGCTGGGGCACGGGCAGACACATTTCTCCCAACAGACCTGCTCCCATTTTAAGGCAAAGTTCCGTTTCTCCATTTCTGACACAGAACATTTCCAGCTCTGCACCTCACCAGCATCTGTCTCTAAGCAACCCCAGTGAATCAACGACCCCGGGCCAGCACAATGATCCCTTGTCTGTCGGACACGGGCTCAGCAGCAAGACACCACTGGCTGCTGCTGGGCTCACACGACACACTTCACAAACAGCCACGGGAGATAGGCAGGGGCTGATGTGCAGGATACTGGATCACCATTCAAGCACAGGAACTGGAATTAGCATTCCATGTGTATTATTTACCTATCTCCTTTGAGAGCAGAGTCGCAGCTGGAAAAAGATAGAGATCAGGGATTGAAGGCTTGACCTGCGCTGAAAAGTTTGGTGTTTGCCTGCTCTGATGGCACACCCTGGAAACTTCCCAAAATCCCTGACCAATGACGGCCAACAGGTCCCCAGCACAGGGCACTGCTCTGACAAAGGTACCATTGCCTCCAGTGCTCCCCATCAGGGCCAGCACCTGCTGGTGGGGGACACCTGTCCCCCCTCAATTCATCTCGGAGTCCTGTCTATCCTCCTTTCCCACACCAATCTATTTTTCCCTGAAAATTTGGCTGGTATCACTTTATTTATGTTTTCCTTAAACATTACCATTTTAGCAGCAGTTCCAAGTACTCGAGCAGGAAGGGAAGGGGGAAAGGGGGGGTGATGCATTTAATACACTTGTGATTAACCCCGTGCAATCTGAGCCTGCACCCCCAAACAGACACACACACAGTTGCTGGGTAACCTGTCCTAACAGGGGACAACCCTCAAGTCACAAACCGATGGGACACAGGTGCACACCAAGCATCGCGATTCCCGAGGGATTCCGATGGCAGGGAAGCCCCCTCCTCAGCACAGCCCCCGAATAGCACCGACCCACAGTGCCGAGAGCTGCCCCGGCTGAGCCGCTTACGGCAGATTGACACCTGAAGAGTCTGTGCTGCCACACGTCACCCACCGCAGTCTCCTCCATCCCAGGAGAAAAACAAATTTACCACGATGGCACCAAACACAGCCCCCCCAGACCCAGCAAAGACCCCCAAAATCGGCTGAGAGGCAGCCGGGGGTGCCGCAGCCCTGATTACCTGGACCCGGCTGGGACACAGCGGCTGTGACCCCTCGTCTGATCCCAAACCCCTGCCCAGCCCCACTCCAGGGGTCCCCTCTCTGCACCCCGAGCCCCAGTGCCCCAGCGGGGACTTGCGGGGATGTTGGCTGGGGAGGTTATTGGAAATTTATTCTCTTGGGGGGAGAGGGTTGTTTTGGGAGTTTCTTATTTGGGGGAGGGGTCTTGCTAGGGAGTTAGTTCTGGGGATGTGGTTTGGGTTTGTTTTTTAATTTGAGGGGCGTTTGTCTGGGTGGGGTGGGTCTGATGGATTATTTTTTTATTTGGGGCACTGATCAGGAGGGGGTTGGTTTTGTTTTATGTCAGGCTGGGTATTTTTTTTATTTTTTTTTTATAATTCTGCCGATTTGCAGCATTTCCTTCTTTTGGAATTTGGGGGGCTCCTTTAGTATTTTTCCATCGGGAAAATTTCTGATTTCGAGCGCCGGGTTGGGGAGCGGAGGAGGCGACGACCCTTTCCATAGGTGTTTTTTAATTTGTTCGCAGGATTTGTGCAGGTTCCTCGCTCGGGCCGGCTGCTCCGCTGCCTGCGGTGCCCCGGGTTGGGGGGGGACAGCCGCTGTCGGGGCAGGCGGGGAGAAGGTTCCTCATTCCCGGGGAGGCATTTACGCGGGGGGCGGAGGGGGGACACTGCCGGACTTTCCGCTGCGGTTTGTTTGGCCGGGAGAGGCCGGGAGTGGAGGGCGGG